>BDCZ01000792.1:5135-21361 GCA_001662365.1 Chlamydomonas applanata
GCGGCGACCTGCCCATCGCAGTCGACCACCGCGGCTCCAAGAACGTGATTGCATGGAAGGTGGAGATTGAGAAGCTGGACTACCACCACTACCTGCCCATCTTCTTTGACGGCATCCGTGAGACGCAGGAGCCGTACAGGTGAGGGGCATGGCTGCTGGGTGCACACGGCGGGGTGGAAGGGCGCCATGTCAGGGCATGGGCGGGTGGGGGGGTGGGGGCTGGAGGTGGGGGAGCGGGGAGGGGGAGGTGGGGGGGCGGCTGTGAGATGCGCCAGGGGGTGTGGGGATGGACAGTGGGGCGCATGGCTGGCTGCTGGCTGTGTGGCGGCAGGCTTGAGGGCACAGGGGCCTGGGGCGCGGCATGCCACCCCCATGCCACCCCCATGCCCGCACCACAGCCCCACACTGCACCACAGCCTCCCACAACACCGGCCCCCCTGACTGCCCTGCATTCACTGCCAGCCGCTGACCACCAGACCCGCTCACCGCCCCTGGCTTGCGCAGGTTCCTGGCGGTCAAGGGCGTGGAGGACATGCTCAAGGCGGGCGGCTCCAAGATCCTGCCCGTCATCCCTCAGCTCATCATCCCCATCAAGACCGCGCTCAACACGCGCGACCACGGCGTGATGTGCATCACGCTGCAGCTGCTGCAGAAGCTGGTGCTGAGCGCAGACCTGGTAGGGGAGGCGCTGGTGCCCTACTACCGCCAGCTCCTGCCCATCTTCAACCTGTACAAGAACAAGAACAAGAACCTGGGGGACGGCATCGACTACGGCCAGCGCAACTACGACTGCCTGGGGGAGCTCATCGCCGACACGCTCGCGCTGTTTGAGCAAAAGGGCGGCGATGACGCGTTCATCAACATCAAGTACATGGTGCCCACATACGAGTCGTCGGTCAACTACGCATGAGCGGGGGCCGGCGGCCGCTGAGGGCGGCGGTGGACGTGGCAGCCGCACGCCATGACTGGCCTGCCTGACTGCCGTAGGGCTGGTTTGGCCGGCGCACCGGGGGGCGCGGCCGCGTGGCAGTTGACCTGTGGAGGTTGTGTGACTTGTTTGTTTGATTACGGTTGACCTGTTAGGCGGTGCTGTTGACTCAGTTGACACAGTTGACTCGGGTGGCAGACGGAGGCTCATACTATTACACATGGCATGAGGAACCTGGGTGACATTAGCATGGGGAACGCAGGCAGGTAGGGTTGGGGGAACATACCCGAGCACGCTGCCTGGCAGGGGCTAGCACCTCCGCTCGCCGGCCAACAACTTTGTGGCCCCTGCTAGGGCTGAGCGCTGTGGGGGAACAGGGAGGGGTGTGGGCAGGGATGACCAACACTGTCCTTGGAGGCTGCTGGTCTGAAATCATTCTTTTGTTTGCGCTGCCGGGCCAGACGGCCTGTTATGAGATAGGCACGTGTGTGGTGTACAGGGCTGTTGGAGCTGGGAGCGAGCAGGCTGGTCTGCAGATGCTGGTGCGAAGAGCTCACCGGTTTAGGGCTGATGGTTTTGGAACTGGCTGACCGCTCGTGCCTGCGCATGGCGCATATGTGCGGCGGCTGTAATGAACGCACTCGCGCAGCACAATGTGCAGGCGTACCTCATGTTGCAACACGACAGATGCACGCTAGGGGGGGGTGCATCGTGTGTGGCAAGCTGCTGGGGTGCGCTGGGAAGGGTGCCACATCAGCAGCCACCACCAGCTGCAGCAATGTATAAGGCAGATGCAGGCCTAAGCGCGCACAACACGTGTACCCATCAGACGTGCCCATGGCTGGGCCCATGCAGCGTAGAAGTGCGCACCAGAGGCATACTCGACCCGCGCGTTCGAGACACAGCAGGAACCAAGGCATGAGCTGGCGCGCTCGGAGGTTGCGAAAGTTTCCAGCGTGAAATGGTCACTGCCACTGTATGATATCGCGGGTCTACGTAGTACACCGCGGCAGAGTTTACCAGGCATCCTGAGCTTACAGGCTAACACTAGAAGAACAAACGGCGGACCATTCCAAGGCGCTGGCACTTCTGTGCTGAGTTCTGGGCTGTGACAGTCGATAGAAACAAGGGGCGTCCAGCACACCCAGCGGAGTGCTGCAGCAACGAGGGGTGCGTGCGTGGTGCCTGCCTGCAGCGCGGGAGCGTTCTCATTGGGCAGCAGGACTACTACTGCTGAGGCCGGGAACGACCTACACCCAGGATGCATGAAAGCGGCACCATGCAGCTGACGGTCGCATGGATTGCATGGGCAGCAGATGGGAGCTGCCTGAGCGGGGCAATAAAAAAGGAAAGAACCCGTTTGCGCCCACATGCAGAGCCAGCACCTCAAACGTGCGCAAGACTTCATATCCTAGCCCCTAGTGCTCCTGAATCTCGTCGATTGGTGAGTTGGCTGGTGAGCAGAAGGGTCCACTGACAGATCAGCGATCTGCGCAAGATACGTCTGGAGGGCGTCCACAATTAGATAGTAACGAAATGTTTTAGCGGCACTCTGACGGCTTGGAGCTCCAGCTGGAGCTGAAGCATGCATAGCACAGCATGCCAAGGGACCATAAGGAGCGTGGGTTCACATCAGCAAGCCACCCACAGCTGGCACCCCCTGCCCGCGAACCGCTGGCGCGCGCACCCCGCCTGCTAGCCCGCGGGCCCCGTGCCCCTGCCCCGCGCTCCTACCCCCTGCCCCGCCTGCTTATAGGTTCTTCCTGGCTCTCTTGCCATTTGCTTTTATCTTGGCAAGCACCAATGCCTCGGCGTCATCATCCTCCTCGTCCATCAGCTCCTCATGTAGGGTTGCAACCTCCTCGGGCTGCTGACGTGGGCGTGACCCCTTGCCCTTCTTGGCAGCCTTGGCAGCTTGCTGCTTGGCCTGTGTTGCTGCCTTGCTGGCCCGTGCCTGGGCTGCCGCCTTCAGCTCCTTCTCAAGAGCCTTCTCCTCCTTCCGCCTCTTTGCATCAGCCTTCTTGTCAGCCTTGTCCTGGGCGGCCTGCAAGAATGAAATGAGCACGCAAGAGGCAGTGCACGTTAGTGGAAAGGAACAGCGGCCCCAAGGTACTCTTAGGGTCTCACAAGCATCCACCGCAAGATATAGACACAACACACGACTCCTTTCAATCGCTGCATGCGTGAATGCGTGCATCTTGGATGACTTACCAAGCGGGCCGCCTTCTGCGCGCTGGTCTCGGCCTGGGCGGCGGTCTTGCTCTGAGCATTGTCGTTCTTGTCCTTGTCAGCCTGTGGCAAAGGGCAAGCAACGCCACGTCACTCGATGTTCTGCTCTCGCTGTGGTGCAACACTTCACCCACTGGGCACACAGCATACACCAACAACAACAGAACTGGAAATGGACACCCTCTTGGCAAGGCGTGGTAGGAGATGTGCACGACACGCTTACCATGCTTACCATGTATGGTACGATAATTTGGAAACGCACGTGCTGCACTGTTTATGATGCTGCTCATGTTTGCAGTCCAACCACGACTTTGCGTCACACTGTATAGCAGGCAAGCAGCGTTTCATGGTGCCCGCCCTGCATGGATGAATGTAGGCGCACGACCAACTGACATGAAGCGTGCCGTAATGAGGCGTGCCTGGTAGTCACACAACCGACTGACATGTGGCAAGAGGCACTGCTATGCACTGCATCAGAGGGAATGCGGGCAGGCAGAGCACAACTAGCAGCGCCACACTGCGTGCGTGAGGGTGATGCATGCTGTACTGCAAATTGGAACACAGCAGAGAATGAAAGAGTCACTCACACAGCAGAGAATGAAAGAGTCACTCACACAGCAGCAGCAAAACTGATGTCGGCTGCCCCACTGCAGAGAAACGTCCACACTTCTGTCACGCGCTCCGGCTTCAGAACCTGGATGCAGTACACGCAGCGCATGTAGTACAAGCAATACATGCAGTACATGAAATACAATCCCAATCTCGAACTTTTGCTCATGCGCACATGCTTGCCACGCCTTTACTATCTTTTCCATTGCTTATGCGCACCTCCTGCGCGCAGCTACATGCAAGCGAAAACAAAAAAGAGCAATACCAAG
The DNA here is from genome assembly GCA_001662365.1 of Chlamydomonas applanata. Lineage (NCBI taxonomy): Eukaryota > Viridiplantae > Chlorophyta > Chlorophyceae > Chlamydomonadales > Chlamydomonadaceae > Chlamydomonas > Chlamydomonas applanata. The sequence continues at coordinate 9,171 of BDCZ01000792.1, forward strand.
CCCTGGCCTGGCAGCAGCAAGCAGTTGTGTGGCACTGCGCACCAGTTGCAAGCCATCGTTGCAGCTCTTGCTGCAGCAGCCTTGAGCCAAGGCCATGTCAGGCATGCACACAGCCGGCTCTGTGGCAAAGATCGCATAACATCCTGCATACACGCAGGCACGCAAAACGCATGCAACAGCTCTTCAGCCTGTCTTGGGCTCTAATCAAGCCTGTGCATTACTGTCAGGTTCAGTTTTGAATTATATGGCTGTTAACCCGTGATGGACTGCACGCCACCTTTTTGCTGAGAGCTTTGTTCTCCTGCCTAGCTAGTGCACGATGTTTAGCTGGTGCACATTTGCTGAAGGAGAGCAAAACCCACCCGGTGAAAGGATGCAGGCCAGACTATCCACGCTTAGGGCCATCTCTACAGCTGCATGGGCATCATCAATACTGGTGCCCCAGCAACCAATGAATCGTGGCAACGATTCTTTTTGAAACTGGGCTGCCCATGCACCAGGCATGCACTGCTGTGCGCTGCCATGGCTAATGAATGGGGTGCAGGATAACAGTTTGCCTAAAAAGCCTGCACGTGGAGTGGCGGGCTGGGGGCAGCCAGGCTGGTACACCAACCCAGCTGCGCCTGGCTGCACGGGCATAGGCTGCCCTGCTGCAGCCCCCCCAAAAAGAAGCAGCCAGGTTAGAGCCTGTGTGCTCCTGCTACTATGGGACCAGGGCGGATTTCAGCTGCTGGGGCATTGTTCTGCTTGCAGCACTTGTCATCTGCAACATGGTGTAGCGTACGGCTGCCAAGGAATCCAGGATACACCTTGCCTCGTGTCAAATGTATGATTTCTTAGGTTACACCATCAGGGCAGTCACCAGGCGGTGCAGGGCCCTGTGCCCTCCTCCTTAGATTCTCTTTGCTCCTGCTCCTTAAATCCCTCAGCAGCACCCCAGCAGGGCCTGCTGCATCACAAGTCCTCACAGTCCTGTCACAGGCATGTGCCCCCCAAAAATGGACATGACCCAACATGGAATTGACCGCCATACCCTTGACACTGCATACCCTGCATGCCCCAGGTCACTGCTTTCCTTGTACCTGGTGTGCTCATGCGTGAATGATCTGAACACTCTCCATGAGAGATGAGGCAAAGCACCAAGCACGACCAACTCAGCCTAGCAGCAGGCATTAGGTTCGGCCTGTGCTGCTGTGCATGGCCACTGGATACGAATTCAGCGCTGGGTTGGGGCGCGTTGGTGCCTGCGTGCATTTGTCGCCACCGCCCCAGCCTGCCCAACCACAACAGTGCCGTACCATGGTGTTGCTGGTGGTGTCGCTTGCACTGGCTGCTGTTTGGGGCTTGTGAGTGTGGCTGCGAGAACATCTCATATCGAGCATGTTGCTTGCGTGTGGCACCTTTGCAACTCTCTGGACCCTAGACACTATCAGTGTCAACAACGCCATTTCATGGATACCCAAGAAACTTCTTATCCCTACAAGAAAACAGTCAAGGTTGCATGCAATGCACCAGGTTCATGTGAGCACTTGGCAAACTACAACACATGAGGAACATGAGGTGGCTGAACACTAAAGCGCTGTGGGCTGTGGCCCCTGTACCCTCATTTCGATCGTTGCCCTACCCTGTGGAACCCTGCCCTCACAGCCAGCCCCTGTTCACGAGCAGCAAGCTCAACAGCACAGGCAGCCCCAGGGGCCAAGTGCAGGCCATGCACATCATGCTGCTGGGTAGCGGCAGCCCAACGCGTGCTGTGACAGCTGGACGGTCTGCCCCCAGCTGTTTGTCCGCCACATCCGAATGTGGCTGCTGGATGCTACTGGGGCTGGGCCCTTGGACAATGGTTGGGGCACGGGGAAGAGGAGGTGACCGGACCCCGGGGGGAGGTGAAGGGACCCCAGGGGGAGGTGAAGGGGCCTTGCTGGAGGGCACAGGAGCGAGGTAGTGCTGTAGGGTGGTGCAGTTGTAAGGGCCGCCTCCCATGCAACGGTTCAGAAAACTCTGCCCATACTTGGCTGCGGACATAAGGCAGCAATACAGCAGAGGATGTATGGACAATGAGATGGTGTGCGCTTTTGAGCATGACACGATGACATGCTTCATGACTGTGCACGTGGATGGCAGGGCTGAGAGCAGCCAGGGTTTACTGTGTACAGCATTCAGCAGGCAGCGCTGGAGGGAACCACAATCAGCGCACGTACTGATGGTTGGGTCGTCGCAGTACGCCTTGCTAATGGCTGCCCAGCACTCAAGTGGGATCTGCAGGCAAGAGAGAGCAGGAACGCGCAAGCTTGCAATTGTTAAGGGCCCTGCATGCCAAGCCAACCTCATTCAGGTCATGTAGCATTGGAGGCAATCTTCAGGGTACTTAGCACGGCCCCTGCAAAACTGCATAGCACGAGCATTCTACTGTTGATGCCCTTGCCCCATGTATGCATTCAACTGCCTAGACGCACCGAGCGCACGGTAGTCACACACTCAGGCGCACAGCAGCCAGTACGCCATGGTAGCTCATAGGTGCATGTAGTGACAATGCTCTGGGTGTAGTTGCGGCAAGGGCGGGGCAGCTGCGGCGTGCATGTGCAGAAAAGCACCACATACGTGCGTATCAGCGACCACTGCAGCAAGTACTAGAACCATGCCTTACAGCCACATACGAGCGCGGTTGTTGTATGGCAGGTTATACCTTGGCCACTTGCAAGCATTACCAGTTCCCTACTTGGAACGGCCCCAGTACTGTTTGAAGGCGCTGCACAAGGGTTGAGCGGCACAGCTCACCACATGCAAAGCCCATGCATCAACTGATCAAGTGTGCAGGTCTCGGCATGTCTGCAAGCAGTTGTTATATCCAGCTGACAGTGGCATGCAGACACATCTCTGGAACACCAAGTTGTTTAATCTAGCATCAGCAGAAAGGCACATGAGCGCCTCATGTGAGTAGTACAGGAGCAAAGCAGCAGAAGATGACTTGCAGGAACACAGATACATTTTGATGGCACACACACATGGAATGCAGGCCAAAACACTGAGCGACAGACCTGCATGAACGCAGTGAGCGAGTTTGAAGCCACAACAGCATGGTTGTAGTCTGGCCAGCGCTCTTGAGGTATACTGCATGGCCCGGTTGGTGCAAGTGGCGGTGTGCTGTTGGTGTTCTGCTTTCCACCAGACCCATCTTCTCCTGATTCTGTGCCGTTCTCTGCTAGTGCCAGCTGCGGTGCAGCAACATTGCCTGTGTAGTTCATGGTAGAGAGCTGGTACTGTAAGTACATCGCCTTGAGCTGGGGGCTGAGGGGGCATGTGAGGGTGATTTTCGCTGTGCCCATGGACGCGGCCAAAGCATACAGACAGCGCTCCATGGTGCCCGCCCTGCGTGCGTCTACTTGCATGCATGCGTGAGTGGCATGAGGCGTGCAAAGTGAAGTGCATGTGCATGCTTGAGTTGCTTTGTGGCGCTCTTGGTTCACAAGCCATGCGGTATGTGCACAGCATTCCAACACCACCTAACACCAGAATAGTACACATGCATGCATTAATGCACTGCATACGATGGGTTGATTTTCACTGCAATGCATCTCAGCGGGTGTGTAGCAACATGGGAAGAGCCACTCACACAGCAGCCGCAAACCATGAGGGTTTGACTACACCGCTGCAGATTTTTTCAGTGATCTCCACCATACATTGCGGCGTGACCGTCTGCATGTAGCACACATGCCGTTAAGCAGTACATGTATTTGGTGTATGCAGTAAATAGACACAGCCCATGTAAGGTACAATGCAAGGTGGGTCATGCACACACAGGCCAGCAGTCACATGCATGTATGCAACGCAGTCCTTACGCTGCATGCAGCCCTGATAATAGCAGTCATTGCACAATTGAAGGGGCTGCGCTATATGCAAGGGGCTTTGCGTCCTTTGCACCAGGGCCAAGCCATCCTCGCAGCGCTTGGTGCAGCAGCCCTGAGCCAGGGCCATTTCCTGGATGCATACGATCCCCTCCGAGGCAAACACTGCGTAGCAGTCTGCGAACGCAGCAGGCATAGAGGCGCATGTATGCTGCAGTCGTCCAATCAATCTGGCTGTTTGAGACACTGCGGCAGGCCTGTGCACAACGGGGGCAGCAGTTGGAACACCCACCTGGTGAAATGATGGAAGCCATCTCATGTACGGCCAGGGACATTTTCACAACTGCATGGCAGTCATGGTGAGCGCATGGTGTCAAATCGACCGCATGGCAGTCATGGTGACTGGATGCTCTTGGGGTGACTGCATGATAGTCATCGCAGTTGCCCCCGACCCAAGCAAATGAAGGGTAACTTCATTTGCTGCCAACGCACTTGCATGCTGCCACTGTGATGCTACCCCTGCCACACTTGCCTTCACCACAGCGGTTGATGCGGAGCACATGTTCCATGCCGCATGTCAACTACTAGTAATAATAACATGGCGTATCTCAGATGTTGCTGCATGCCGGACCCTGACAGCTGGAAGTCAATCACCAGAACGCACTGCACACGCTAGTTGCTGAAAGTGCAGCACCATGACTCACCTGAAAAGTTGGCGCGTGGAATGGCGGGTAGGGAGCATCCGGGCTGGTACTGCTCCCCGCCTGCGCCTGGGTGCAAAAGCAGGGGCGGCATGGTCTGCCCTGCTGCAGCCCTCAAGAAAAGAAACAGCCAGAAAATGAGCATTGGGGTGTAGAGAGGTGATTACAGGGTCGTGGTTCAGATGCGGTATGCAGGGAGGGTCCGGGTATGAGTTAGGACTAAGGTTGACTTCAACTTGTGGCTATTGTTCTGCTGCGTGTGGTTGACGTGGCACAAGGTGCAGGGTTGCTAAGAGCTGAGCACAAAAACCCACCGCAGGGCTACAACGGCGTCCACGCGCCGCACGGTTTCTTGGCAGGTCACACCATTGGTTCAGCAGCTTGCCTCAGCTGCTGCCAGCCCCATTGCTCCTCGTTGCTGCCAACATCACAACAGCGTCTCTGCAGGGTGTGCATCCATCACAACTTCATCGTAACCAGTCGACATGCAACGCCGCCTGCACCAGCATGTCTTGGTGGGGGGCGGGACCAGGAATGAGTAAAGCACACAGGCATGCGCATGTGCAGCAGTGCACAGCACCTCATCAAGGACAGCCGGTCTCATCTCATCCATGTGTAGCCGCTATGCAGCAACGACACGGCATTTGGAGTAGTGTGCTGCGCAGGTGCAGAGGTACACCGCATGCATGTGGCGTGCTTCCATCCGAGGTGCTCGCCATGCATACATGCATGTGTGCTGGCACACTGCAGGGCCTGCCATGTGGTTTTGTGCGCATGCGCATGCACGCGCCCCTGCATGTACCCAGCATGTACCAAGGGTCCCAGCATGTGCACCATGGCGCGCGACGGGCCACAGCCACCAGGAAGCCTGAGATGGTGCTGTTCGTTACCTGCGTGCTGATGAAGCTTGCACCACTGCTTGTGAATCGCTGCATGCGCCGCACATGCATGATGCCCAACGTGGCCGGCTGCATTAATGGGAAACAGCTGCAGAAGCAGTCAGAATCCGTGGAGCAACCAAAACGTTCTGTTTAGCCGTGGTTGGCGGATCCATGTACACAGATGCGGACAGTTGGCCACAAAGCATATCCACAGCAGATCAACAGACTGCTCGGATGTGAGCCCTTCTCAATGTTGCAATTAGTAAAAAGCGTTGTTATCAGATGCGTCTCCCTGTCTCAGCTGTCACAGCTGGGTGTGGGAGCGTCAGTGGACGTGAGTGGACGAGCACGCGAAGCCAGCATGTGCGCTTGAACTGCGTGGCTGACCCGCGACCCTTTCCTGACCTGATGGCCTCGGCACCGGTCTTTGCTCTAGGAGCTGCTCCAGGGTCAAACCGAGGCTGCCGACAACATGATTTGAAGCTTGGTGTCATGACCGCGCTGGTCCGGTGCTGCGCAGATGTGCTGGGCAGATGGGGGCAGGTACCATGCAAGCATGGACATGGGCAGCATGAGCACCAGCTCCATGTCAGCAGAGCACCACGGAGTTGAGGATGCTGTGCATCCAAGCCAACAGGGCTTCCTGTTGCACACCAGGTCTGCCATCCTCATTTGTTGCCCGGCTGCTATGGGGCCCTGCCCTCATAGCCAGGCCTCCCTCATGGACAGCAGCAGCAAGCTCAACAGCACAGGCAGCCCCCAACGACCAAGTGCACACTATGCTCAGCAAAGCACCAGTTGATAGCAACCCCATGCATGCTGTAACAGCTGCATGGCTCGCTCCCAGATGCTCCTCTGCCGCACATGGTTGCGGCTGTTGGATGCTGCTTTGGCTGGGCCCTTGGGCCAAGTTCGAGATAGGGGGAGTAGCTGGAGGAGCTTTGCTGGAGGGCACAGCAGACTGGTTGGCTGAAGGAGGGATGTGCAGCCAAAAGGCCCACCCGGAAAGCAGCGGTTCATGACACACAGTGCATACTGGGCTGTGAGCACAAGGCAGCAGCACAGCAGCGCAAATCATCATGAACAGCGTTATCAGTAGTACGTGGGATGGGTTTGCATGGCTTGCATGGACTCGTTTAGGCTAAAAAGTTTAAAAATATAGGATCCGAGGTGGATGTCGTTGTCAAAGGTATGGTGAATATGCCGTCCATTATCATAAAGTGTCGAAAGAATTCTGTGTCGTGTTGAAGGCTTTCGAGGATTTTCCTGATACGGAGCATGACATAAGCATCTTGATGGAGCAAATCTGCTTGGCCGTTCATACAAACCTTGACAATGGTGCTAAACCCACCACTATATAACCCACCACGGACGTCGTGGTCGTTTTTAGTGCGGCTGTGGAAGACCGCAGCACGACCGTTCGCACTATCCGATGGTATGAGCGGTACAGTTTCGCTGAGAGCATATTTGTTTACATTGTCGTTGGGCTTAAAACTCTCTAAATACTCATACATAGGTGTTGGGATGCTCTTTGCAAATGCACGTTGAGCATGTTGTAGCCAATAATCTGGTGATGTCTTATAATCACCCTTTCGAGGTACTATGACAGGCTCATCCATTGCATGCAACTCTTCCACATTGTACAATGTAACAGCCATCTTTGGTTTGATATAACAGTTTTAGAAAAAAAAATCAGTGGTAGTCAGGTCATGAGGATCTGTGACAGCGATCCTCCTGCTCCGTAGCCGGCAGCCGGTCCTGCTGCACGCCGTCAAGTTCAGAAAACAATAACACGACGGAGATGGTCAACGCATTGTGTCCCATTAGCTTGTGCGCCGAGTGTCAAATATGCGCCGAGTGAAAGGCCCGTCGCAGAAGACCGCCGTCATCCGAAATCATGGCGGTCAAGGGCAAGCAGCAGAAGACGGCGACCACCACCACAGGGACCGCTGCATGGGGTCTGCCTCCACCCCACGCCATCTGTCCCTGCTACCTGCCCACGTGCAGGCTGTGTCGATGAGACCTCCAAAAGCAAAAGTCAAGCCAGCACGCCCACCGGCAGCAAAGCCAGATCGAAAGGGTGCGGCTGCCAGCCACATACCCGAGCGTACTGAGGCAGGACAGCCTGCCAAGTGAGTGCATGCACGTGCATATGCTGATTCAACAGCACCACTGCACCGACCGTGCAGCCTCTGAGCGTGAGGCCCAGCTGCAACAGCCGCAGGCCTGGTGAACCACAAGTACTGCATGTACGCCAGGCTGTACATGCTGTATTGCCTTACACATTATACCTCCTGCACGAGAGCCCTGCTGGACCCCACGGCGGCCAGGGACCACTGCCTGCACAGCAGTGGCTCTGCTCACTGAGGCCTGAATGTACTGCTAACGTGACGGATGTACTGCCGTGCACAGGAGCCCCCCCATATGCTTCTGCTGCCTCGAGCGTCCGGGCACGGAGCTGCCCCAAAATCGCAACAAGACACACTCCGGCAATGGCAAAGTTCCGGAGAAGAAGCTGTGCATCGATTGCGCAACGGGCAAGCCTTTCCTCGCCTCTTACAACCTGTGTTCCGGGTGAGCGGCTGGGACCTCATGGCAGTCACCACACACTTGTGGTTGCTGCCAACAGCTTTGGCCCCGGGGTGCGATGCAGTGGGAGAGGGTGCAGGCGTGGACGTCAAGGCTCTGCCGCCACTGCTTTCCTGTGGCTGAAGCATGTCCGCCTCGCTCGTTGCGGCACACACACCCTGCCTTATCGCTCGCTGATCCAGACAAGGCTACCGACTGTTCTGGTCCTTTTCTTCCTTTTTTTCCTGGTCCTGACCTGTTTCTCGCTGGTTGCTTCTCGGCAGCCAGTGTAACACACGCACACACACACCCTGCCACTGCTGCCCTGCTCTGATGACACGCGCCTGCTGCCGCGCGCGTGCACGCCCTGCAGGTGCAAGGCGATCACAGTGCGTGAGTACTCGTACCACGCCCGCACCGCGTCCTCTAGTGCGCACAAGAAGTTGATCGATGCGGCGGAGAGCGCGGGTGATAGCGCGCTGGCTGCAAGCATCGAGCGGGCCGACCACTGGGCTGCTAAGCTGTGCCACACTGGGGTGGAGCTGGGCGAGCTCCAGTGCTGCTTTTGCTCCAGATGTCGAGTGCCCCGTCCCATGCAGGCGCTCATCATGAGCGGCACGATCGTGGACGAGCACGGCCGCGAGATGGTGCATTACAAGTGCACGTGGTGCGCACGCAGAGGCGGCCGGTACGCGTGGAAATCTAGGCTGCAGCAGGCAAACAGTGAGGCCAAGGTGCAGCAGCTGCGTGAGACGCTGCAAGGGGAGGTGGCCGACCTGCGCAAATGGGGCGAGTCAGCGAAGGGACCGCATGCGGCAGCTGCATCGGAGATTCTTGAGGGCCAGCCACCCGGTGACCTGAACAACGTAATCGTAGCGAGGCACCGCAGCAGCGGCCTGCGCAACCGCAACAACAACCACAACCGCAACCACAACCGCAACCGCAACCGCAACCACGGGACTGCAGCTGCACCTGAGGGCGTCGGCCTCATGCGCGCCCCAAAATGCGCACGCAAGCGCCCTGCGCCTGCCAACAGCAGCCGCAAGCGTGCACGCGGGTCTGCAGCCACCTTGAAGCTCGCCCACAGCCGTGGCACTGAGCGGCCTGCAGCCGGTGAGCAGCAGCAGGAGGTGCAGCCACTGGGGCCCAGCACATGCAGCTGCAGTGGTGGCTCTTGCGCGCGCGCTGTGTGCGCTGACGTGGCGCGCGCTGATGACTCAAGGCAGGGCGTGGGCGGGGGTGGTGTGAAGGCGGGGGGGCAGGAGCTGGTAGACACAGCGGCATACACACAGGTGGTGAAGGTGAAGACAAATAAGGAGAGCAAGGTGGACGTCAAGGTGGTGGGGGCGCTGCCTGCGGGCGGCAGCAGCGGCTGTGAGGGCCCAGGCCGCGGCAAGCGTGCACGGACCGGGGGTGTTGACGTGACGCAGCAGGTGGTGCAGGCAGCGGCAGCAGTAGGCGTGCGTGCTGTCAAAGTGAGGCGCACCGCCCCTCCGGGCATCCTCCCAAGGCCCAGTGCTGTCGTGCCAGTCGTGGCGCTGGCGCCCAGCCTGGGCTGCGCGGATCCCCCAGTGTACAGCCCTGATGAGATGGGTGGTGGGGCTGTGCTGCTGCAGGCCATGACGCCGCCCCTGCACCCACCGCCCATCGTTTGCCACATTCGCAGCGGCATAGCATCGGCACCGGCGTCCACTATTACCCCTCCACCCCCCAGCGGCATGGTGGCAGCCATGGGCACGGCCGCCAGCGACACGGCGCCCGCTACTGCGCCCATGACAGGCAACGGCAGCAGCGGCGGTACGCCCCGCGGTGCTGCAACCTCGCAGGCCAGCACCCGGCCAGACCCCAGCGTCCACCTGAGTGGGGCGTCCTCGGTGGTGGCGTCTTGGGCGCTGCTGGCCAGCACTGCGGTGGCGGCTGACCCCCACGCCTCCATACCCCCGCTCATGCTGGGGCTGGACGACGAGGCAGCGGCGGCCGGGTTCAGCCTGGGTGTGGCGGATGCAGCGCTGTTGCTGCCCGACGCAGCGGACCACATGGAGCTCTGGCATGGGCAGGGGAATGAAGACGGCGACGTGGACATGGGTGTTGACGCTTGGGACGGTGACCCGGAGTGGATCGAGCGACTGCTTGTGGAGCGGTGATACACAGGCAGCAGCGGCGTGACGCGACGTGTGTGTGGCTTGCAAACCAGCACTCGGCATGAATAAAGCGAACGGAGCATCGTGTGGAGGAAGCATAACACAGGGGGGTGATCAAGCCGTGCAGGGGGTGGGGGGAGTGGGCAACGTGCTGCTTCCACTCATTGATTTGGTCGACTCGGGCTGTTGTTGCGGTACTGCGTTGACTTGTACTGCGTTGACAGTTGCTGGTCCGCTGCCTAAGCTGCGACCGGATTGGCTGTGACATTGCATGATGTACACTATTTATACGATGTGGAGCGCAAACAGCTGGAATGCTGGGGGTGCACCACCACAGGGTGTGTGTGGCATGTACTGCACAGAGAGTAGTTGTGCATTGGCTTGGCGATCGAGATGCAAGGCACGTGCGCACCTGGTGTGTTGCCGTGCCGCTGCGGGCTGCCTTAGGTGCAGCCTTTTGATGTAACAGCATAGCTGCGGGTGGCAGGCAGCTCTGGTGTGCATGCTCGGGAGCTGTGGGCGCGCTTCGTGGCATGCGTATGCCGCGTTTCAAGAGCCAGCAGGCAGCTGTCCGTACACTTACCTTCGGCTGGACCGCAAGAGCGAAGGCGCGCAGGGGTACATGCTTGATAGCTGGTTGCTCGCAACAGCACGCTTCAACTAGCCTTAGATCTGATGCACTCTGTGCCCTCGAATGTGACCCAAAACCCTCGAGCATAAAGGCCTGATTTTGGATTGCCACCTCAGTTGTGCGCACAGCGGCTACCGCTGGCCCGCTGCGCTCCAGCCTGCATAAATCTGGCTTCCCTGCCCACCTAGCTTCTTCCTTCGCCCTCAAGACCCCCTGCAACCTGCCTCCAGCACCCACGCTAAATCAAACTAATTCAGGTTCGTGTGGCAGGCGGGGTATTTGAAGGCAGGGCTGTCAGCAGGCCAAGCAAAAGCAGGCCTCATGTCATGGTACATTCACGAGCTAAGTGCACAACACAAGACAGCTTATGGGGCCCAGGGCCCCGTGTCAGTAGAGCTGCTTTCAAGCATCCAGTAGCCTGCAGTCCCGCGTCCCAGCAATGGTCCTGTATTCCTGCATCAATCCTGCTGCATCAGGGTTGATATGTGCATGTGCTGCGTGCCCCAGGAAGGTCGGGAACTGCCTGCCCTGGTCGTTTTCAAAAGCAGCTACTATGCAGCCCCATCGCCTTCGTCTGCATGGCCAGCTGCCGGGGGGCCGGATCGCTTACACAGCCGCCAGTGCCAGGGCAGCTCGCGCACTTTGGAATGATTTTCGCATACTTAACCACATGAAGCCTGCTGGTGGCATGCAAGGCCTGAACCGGCGTCCTGCTGACTCACTAGCTGCCTGCACTCCCTCCGCGACCTGCAGGCACGTTCGACAGCATGGCCCAGTCTGGCTGGGGCGCCGTCACCACGGCCATGCCCGGCATTTGCTTCATGCAAACTGCCGCCGCTGCTGCTGGGGCCCCTTCTCCCGCCCCTGCCCTGGCACCTGCTGCTGCCCCCTACGCACCCCCCCTGGAGCCCCTAGTCGCTTCTGCAGGGCTGGGCGCTGTGGAGCTGCCCACCCAGACCGCCCAGTCCATCGACTTGGATGAGCTGTTCGCACTGTGTGCAGCCCGTGAGGATGAGGCAGAGGCTGAGGCCCAGGCACTGGCAGCCGCCACCACTGCCCCCACCTTCGCCGCCACCCCCTTTGCCTTTGACGCCTTTATGGCCGATGCCCTGGCTGACTCGGACTGCAACGCCACTGCTGCCCCCGCCACGCTGCCCCCCTCCCCCACCTCCTCCCTTTCCCCAGAGGACAACATCCTGCTGCAGTCACTGCTGTGGGGCACTTGGGCTCACGGTGACGAGGAGGCCGCTGGGGACGCCAACAACGAGCCCCCCACTGCCGACCCCCTCCCCCTGATGGTCATGGAGCGCGCCCCCACCGCCCCCTGCCCTCTTCCCGCCCCCTGCGTTGCTGCCGCCAGCGTCAACAATGGCTCCCTCGCCCTAAACGCCCTTGATGCACCCGCCCCTCCCGCTGCCCCCAAG
>BDCZ01000794.1:5450-18093 GCA_001662365.1 Chlamydomonas applanata
CCGCCTCTTCCAGCTGCGCCACGCGCGCCCGCAGCGCCGCGATTTCTCGGCCCCGCCCCGCCAGCTGCGCCTCGTAATCGACCGCCTGGTCCGCCAGCCGCGCATCGTACAGCTCACGCAGCTGCCGCTTGGACGCCTGCGCCGCACACACCACCACATCACATCACGTCACACCACACCACATCGTATCACATCACACGTGCTGGGCCACGGCGTCCAGATGAGAAGCGGCATCCTCGCCTGACATTCAATGAATATGGACCCCCACGTGTGCAATCTCGGGGTCCGTCTTAGATATACTCAATCGAATGATTGGCACGTATACACAGTATCCAGCCACCTAGCCCTCTGTTCACCCATCCCTTAACGTGCCCTTCTCAATCCCTCATCCCTTCTTAAAAAGATGTTCTTTGAGTTCTTCCGACCCCACTCCATGAGCCTCTCCCGCCCAACCCGCTCCCATACGCCGCACCCTCCCCCTCCCCCACAAACACACACACGCGGCAGGCATCTATGCGCCATGATGGGCGTACGATGTAACCAACACACACACACACCTCGTGCTGCTTGGCCTGCTCCAGCAGCGCGGCCTCCGCCTTGTCTCGTGCCGCCGCCGCCGCCAGCAGCCGGCCCCCCAGCAGCTCCACCTGCTCCTGCAACTCCATGATACGCTCGCCAGCTCGTGTGAACTCTATCGTGTGCTCCAGGACTGACGCCAGCTGCTGCTGCTGCTGCTCCGTTCCTGGCGTGCCAGGAGTGTAGGGGGGCGGTCCAGCTGCCGCTTGGTGGTGGTGGTGCTGGTTGGTGTTTGGCGTGCTGGGGGTGTAAGGGGGTAGGCCAGATGGGCCAGCGTAAGGGGTGCTAGTTGTGGACTGTGTTTGGTACGGGCTGGCTGGTGGACCAGGCGTGCGCATGGCATTCAGTGGAAGGGGGGGCACTACAGGGGCTGGGGGGGACGCGGTGGCTGCAGCGGCTGGCTGGGCGGGCGAGGGTGCATAGGGGGAGGATATGGGTGCGTGCCCTGGGCCGGCTGCTTGTGGGGGGCTGCCTGTGGCTGAGGCTGTTGCAGCTGGTGAGGCGGCCTTGCGTGGGGAACCGATGGCGGTGACTGGGACGATGGGCACAGGCGTGCCGGAGGCACCGGCTAGGTCCACTGCCACATGGCAGGCACGTGGACGGGCGCGCGAGCACAGCATGGTGAGCATACACCACGTGTGTGGCATCGCGCGCATGGCATGCAAGGCATACTTGTGCGTGGCATGGCACTGCAGCAGCGCAGGGTGAGTGCATTCATGGGCAGCTGGCGCAATCTCTCACCGCCTGGGTCAATCTCTGCAGAGTAGTCCCCCTCCGCTTCCTCTTGGAGTGCGCCCTGCGCGTGCGTGTGTGCATTGGGAAGGGCGCTTGCATAATGCGCTGCCCCTAACAAACCCTGCTGGCTGGTCCCTTCAGCTGGTCGTGGTCCCACATCACCACAGCACCTTCCTACCTGCTGGGCATCATCCTCGTCGCTCTCGTAGCCATAGCTGTGGCTGTCGTAGCGCGACCCTGGGGTTGCCATGCCTGGGTTGACCGCGCGTTTAAGCGATGCACGTTAGCTAGTGTTAGTTAAGGCTTAAATTACGATTATCCCCATGGTGGTGATTGTTTTTTAGGGTGGACCGTGGACGCTTTGGTTTGTGAAAGCTGAAGAGATTGAGTAAGGGATGAACTGTTTGGCACCGGCAGGCTCTCCAGCAGCCGTAGACATGAATACCAACGGTGTGATGATGATGATGAGCAAAGATCATCATGACTCGAACGCAGCCGTGCCTCCCCCTTCGACTTACATCCCAACTCAGCCATGGCCCTCGCGTGTCGTTCCTCCACTTTCCGCGCTGCCGCTGTGCAGACCAGGCGCAGGTGCGGTGCTGATGGGTCATGACAGGACTCAACCTCCCATCATCGCACCAGCTTACGGTGTCGGGGCTTGCGTTATGCAGGGCGATCCCTGCCCCTGTGTCCAGGAAGCCAGTGCACACAGTCAAGGCGCTGTTTGGCGGCGGCCAGGTGCGCGCACGCGCACAGTGCATGTGGGCTGCCCCTCATGCAGCATGCACAGCTTCATTGGGGCTTGATATGCAGCATTAGGTGTCTGCCATGCGGCACGCATGGCAGGGATGCACGTCGCCATGCATGACATGGGTTCCCAGTCTGCACACCTCGTTTGTGTGTGCGATCTGCTGTGTACACACAACGCACAAGCTGTGCTAAAGGCTGCTCAGTCCCAAGTGTGGCACCTCGCTGGCTGTTACCCCACTTACATGGTTCAATTGTTTACACACGCTCACGTACATCCCACAACTTGCACATACATATACACGGCCGACACGCGCCCACTCCCTCCCGCCACCTCCTGTTCCAGGCAGGACAATGCACCTTCAGCCCCCAGAGCACCCAACCAATGCGGCACATCATATGCGCATGCATGTGGTTAGAACACACCTGCAACTGCGTTTTGATGCACACACTGCAACTAGGTTTTGATGCCGTGTGCTACAGGGCGGTGGCAACCCGTTTGACATGAAGAACCTGATGGAGTCGGTGAAGAAAGCGCAGCAGATGGTGCAGCAGGAGACTCAGCGCGTGCAGGCCGAGCTAGCCAAGTGCGTGCCCCATGCACACATTCTGCACGTGCCTGCAACGCATCGCATGTGCTTGTACTTTGTATGGAGTCAGTGAGGCTGCAAGTGGGGGCAGGTGGCGGGTGCGAATCAAAACATTCATCGCCCTGCCAACTGGCCATGCGCTGCCGTCATAGCTGATCATACCCGCTCGTGTTCCTTTGACCCCCGCAGCACCGAGTTTGAGGGGTACGACGAGGAGGAGACGGTGCGCGTGGTGATGACTGGCAACCAGGAGCCCAAGTCAGTGGATCTCACACAGGCGGCCATGGACGCCGGGCCAGAGGTGTGAGGGCATTGGGCGTGACTGTATGCAAGCGCTGCACACGCAAGCCACTGCACAGGCAGGCACTGCATTCCCGCTGACAAGCACTGCAGGCTGCCGTGCTTGCGGTTACTGCTGAACCGAGCTGGGCCGCGTCAGCCCTGACCCCACTGCCACCGGCTCTGGTGGCCCTGGCCCTGTGGCCCTGGCCCTGTGGCCCTGGCCCTGGCCCTGGCCCTGGCCCTGGCCCTGGCCCTGGCCCTGGCCCTGTGGCCCTGACCCTGACCCTGGCCTTTGGCCTGGCCCTGGCCCTGGCACTTGTGTGTTGCAGGAGCTGTCGCGGCGGCTGACGCTGGCGATGAAGGACGCGCACACCAAGAGTGTGACCGGCATGAAGGACAAGATGAAGGAGCTGGCCAAGAACCTGGGCATCCCTGTGAGTCGTGGGCTCTGGGCGCCGGTGGTGTACTCGGGTTGATTTGCATGGTTGTGGTTAGGCCGCAGGCCGGGTGCCGTAAGGACTGCTTTGTCGCAGCAGGGGGCCACAGGTGTAGCCAAGGTGGCGCAAAACAATCAGTAAAGCGACACAGGCAGAGGCAGTGCAGGAGG
The DNA here is from genome assembly GCA_001662365.1 of Chlamydomonas applanata. Lineage (NCBI taxonomy): Eukaryota > Viridiplantae > Chlorophyta > Chlorophyceae > Chlamydomonadales > Chlamydomonadaceae > Chlamydomonas > Chlamydomonas applanata. The sequence continues at coordinate 8,988 of BDCZ01000794.1, forward strand.
CAGCGCCAGCACAGAACAACCCTCAGCGGTCTGAATTTGTTGGAGGTGTGCCTAGCTGGGGGCTGCCTGTCCTGTGCCGCCCTTTGGGAAGGCTGGGGGCAGTGCATGCTCATCAGGTGGGCCTGAGGCGGTCCTGGGAAACGCCGTTTAGAAGCACATAGGTGTGGGGGTGGGATGGTGCGAGTCGGGTGCCACTTGGGTATGGGAGGGAGCTGGTTTCCATTGCCGTTGCTAGCAGTGCCGTCTATGGCACTATATACTACTCATATGGTGTTGTATTGGGGGCGGGGCGGGTGGGGAGTGGGGTTGTGTGCCCTCAGACACATAGAGCGTGGGACCATGCATCTGGGCGTTTCGGGTTTAGGGTTAGGGTTGGGGGTTAAGGGTTTATGGTGTAGGGCCCGCGCAGTGCTTCCCGTGTGGTGGCAACCCTTGGTGCCGGTCCCCCCGCTGACTCTTGTGTACTCGCCTGTTGTGCAGAACCCTGGCGCCCTCAACATGTAAAGGACCGGACCACGGACCGCGGACCACGGACCGGACCGCGGATCTGGACCACTGACAGAGCTGGGCGCAGTGGCAGCTGCAGCTGGCACGCTGGCGCCCGTCACGTTTTGTGTTCATGCAATGGTGTATGTGCATCGTGCGTGGTGCCGCATTGGTGATGACATGCCGAAGAGGTGCCTGGGGGACATCTCACATCGTATGGCATGGTATCACGCCTGGCCATACTGGTGGTGGGAGGTCCAGCCCGTTTTGATTACTGGCAGTTCGGGGCTGCCTGTTTTGTTGTTTGCTTGCTGGGTGGCAATGTGGGAAGGGGGATGCTCTTACAGCGGGCGCGTGGCTTGCAATGCCTGCTCGGTGTGCTATGGTAGGCAGATCCAAATTTTCGGACCCCGATGAACGTTGGATGATCAAAACTCTTCTTGTGGGAAAGGAAGGCAATGCAACACTCCACACGACTGGACTCGCCAAGAATATGAAGGATATGAAAACAAATGGATGATCATTGTCACGAGCCTGGTTGTCTGTCGCTATCTGTCATAGTTCGAACTACCCAGCAGCCGTTCAGTACAACTACAGCTCTGTCCTATCACCTCGGCTACGAGGCATGTCAGGGGGGCAGCTATGGTTCAAGTCAACATCTATACATACAGGGAGCTACCAACAAAACAGTCCCACCGCAAACCAAATCGCTGCAGCATCATAACATGAACAGGCGCGGAGCCAATCTGAATGTCTTGAGCCATTAAGACGCATGTGCGATGGCCATAACAGACACCACTCATGCAAAGAATGTGAAGAAGCCGACGTCGGCTGCTGGTGCAGCCGCCAGCTTGTGTAGCTCAACAGCTGCGCTGGGCGCGCCATCCGTGGGTATGTGCAGCTGCGCGAACGCCGCAGCAAACTCGGCCACGCTTTGGAAGTGTGCAATATAACCCATCTGGCAGGAGGGTGCCAGGGCCGTGCCCAAGGAGTTGGCCCACTGCACAGAGCCGTCTGCACGCACACCCACCGCGGTGGTGTGGCCTGCCGTGGTGAGGATATACGCGCCGGGCTGCGCCATGCACGCGCGCGCGCACTGCGCCAGCGTCGTCTGCTCGCTGTGCAGCCCGTCCACGCTGATCTGCGCATGCGCCTCCAGCACCTCATGGCAACCGGGGACAGCGTGCAGCACCGTGTGGAAGTCAAGCAGGGCAGGCTGCTGCTGGATTGAGGAGCCCGAAGGGGGCTCAGATGCTCCGCCCAGTACCGCACGTACAGCCTCGCTGGGTACTGCTGCCGCCGCGTCGGTCGTACCGCACAGGCGGCGCCACAGCGCGGCGCCCTCACGGATGATGCCCGTGTACTGCTCCGCGGTCAGGCTGTGTACTGCCCCCGTCAGTACTGCCCGGCCGGCCAACAGCGCGATACAGGTGCACGCGTGGGGCGCGCCCAGCGCCATCTGGTCTACATCTGCGTACGTCAGGCGCAGCGTGACCTCGCCTGCAGCAGCAGCAGCAGCAGCAGCTGCGGCGTGCTGGGCTGCTGCACCCCGCACGCTCAGACCTTTCACAACTGCCATCACCGCCGGCCGCGCGGGCGTTGCCGCCCCCGCCCCCGTGCGCACGCGCAGTGTCTTGACGTACCACCGGCGCGCACAGTCCAAGCTGCCCCTATCATATGGCGTGATGTGCTGCAGCACCGAGTCCAGCAGTGCACGCCCCAGGCCATGGTCCACCACCTGCTGAGCTGACCGTACCGCGTCCTCGTACTCGCCCTGCTGCTCAGCTGGCAGCGCACGCACCAGCGCCAGTGCTGCCGCAATCTCCGCGTCCGCCAGCGGCACCGCCTCGTGTGCCTCCGCCCCCTCTTCAACCTCCACCGCCCCAGCCGCCTCCCCCGGCTCATCGCCGCCCGACTCAGCGCCGCCCTCACGCTGGGTCCGGTTGTGGGCAGTACGAGCTGGCGCCATTCCCCCTGCGGCTGGAGCACAGCGGCTCGAGGGCTGTGAGCATGCCTCATCGCCGCCCGTCTCGGCCTCCCTCCCCCCTGCAGCCAGTTGGTCCACCGGCACCCCATCCGCGCCCTCCAAGAACAGCGGGTTTGTGCACACGCTGGTGAAGCCGCTCACGCGCGCAGAGCACCCCGAGTCAGAGGGCTGCGGCAGCGGCTGCTCACGCTGCGCCCGGCTGCTGCGCCCAGGTCCTGCGGGCGGCGCTGGCACTGTGGGTCGGCTGCGCCGGGCGGGCACGATCTCGTCAAACTCGGAAGCGGCCGAGTGGGGCAGGGTGCTGTCATTGCTGGGGCGTGCTGCCAACTGGTGGGTGGTGACATTGGTGGCATCCTCCTCGGGCTCATGGCCACCCTCCTCCATGCTGGCGTTTGCGTAGCGCTCGGCTTGCGCTGCACTGGCGGTGGGTTGCCTCCGCCGCCGCAGCCAGCCGACGAAGCCGCCCGTCCCTGACATGTTCACACGCTGCCGCTTGGACCGCTGCAGCTCGTCCTGAGCGGATGTGAGGGACGACGAGGTGTCTGTGGCCAGGGTTGGCGCCATGTCTAAGCCACTGGTGCTGGATCCTGCTGAGGAGCCATGTGCAGGCTTTGGCCGCCCCAGGCCCAGCAGCTGCCAGAAGCTGCGCTTGGGCGCAGCAGGTTCCTGACACATGACTATGACGTCTGCCTGCATGCACAGAGCATGGCGCAGACGTTAGGCGGGTGCCAATTTGATGGCTGCCGGTGCAGGTGTGCCTTTGCTGGAGCATCGACATGTTGATGTGGTCATGACAGCATTGTTGTCAGTGCATGGTAAGTGGCAGTGTGGCACGGAACAAATGGCAGGAGTGGCAGTACCCACCTTTGCAGTGCGCCCATCCGACAGCTGAAAGTCCAAGCACTGGTGCGGCTGGTTGCGTTTGATGGTTACTGGCTTGGCCTTGAGCAGCTGGCCGCCTGGCATTGTAGATGTGTGTACTTTCAACACCATAACCAACCGCCCGCTTGGTGCTTGCATCGAAAAGAACAGCGGCTTGTACGCGCTGAACGCATACACATGCCGCGTCTGCTTACTCCTTGAGCCATACCATGTGGAGTTAAGGACCTGCGCGCGAAGGGGCGCCCGTCCATGCGCAGCGTGGGCACACCCGCATGCCAAAGGGTGCACGCCCGCATGGCATGTCTGGTCAAGGCGGATGTGACCCCAACGCACGGCCAACCCCACCGGCCCCACCGTTCACATCTATCTCCTCACCTGGAGCGAAGCCCTCCAGTCTTCAAACGGCTGGGAGGTAGAAGGTCCGTGGTCCGCGGCCTGTCCCACCTCCAGGTTCTCCACCTTCAGTTCCAGCATACTTCTTCAGGCTATTCTGGAGCTCACCGTTGATGTGGGTCGACTCAGCAAGTGGTCCATTTGGTCAATTTTACTCCCGTGGTGATCATATCCTCTGTGATGAGCACAAAATGCCTTGTGATGGCTTTGTAAGGGGAGTTGCGGATGAGAGCTCTCGACGGGTTCACGGTCACTGAGCTGTGCTTTGGTGATGCGTCTATGCGGCTATGTATGCTGCAAACCAACCGTTTGACCACTGCTGATCAGTTCTTTGCCTCTAGGCAAACCTTCGAAAAACAACTCTGGACAGTGGGAGGCAATTCAGCGAACGTGTGCGCATCATGGCATCACAACCACATGCCAGCACCAGTAAAGCAGGCATAGACCCTCGAATTGAGAAACGACTGGCCGATTTACGAGCTCAAGCAAAGATGCACCTCAGCCAGCAAGAATTCCATGAGGCCCTGAACAGTCTGGATCTAGCCATCGATTTGAACTCCAGCTCTTACAAGGTCTGTAGAAGGTTGCATGCTTGTTGCATGGTCCATGCATCCATGCATGGCTGATGCCCATCCTGCACGCCAGCACACTATGCCATGGCTTCTGCACCCCTGGCGGCCTGCTTGCAGCTCTACCGGCTACGGAGCATAGCGCACGCATGCTTGCAAGACTACGAGGCAAGCGCAGCAGATGCGGACCAAGTCATCAAGCTAGCTCCCTCTATCATGGATGGATACTACCATAAAGGTGGGGATGTATTCTGGGATTTATTGTTATAGTCATATAAAGATGCAGAACCAAAGGGTGATGGCACGGGTACAGTGACATGCGGCTGGGCAGTTGTCATCTATGGCACTGCTGAATGGGTGACCTATTGCACTGCCCCCCGCCACACCCATCTAGTGCTCCATTAGGCACACAACCCCACTGCCACCAATCAAGCAGCCCTGAGCTGTATGGCTGGTGCGGCGTGGCCCCACACCCTCGCACCCTCACACCCTCACACCTGCAGGCTTTGCTCTGTTCAACCTGAAGCAATACGCCGAGGCAGCACATGCGTTCCAGGACGGCCTCAAGCTAAACCCAGCAGACAAAGTGCTGCGGCAGGGGTTCTGGGACGCAGTGGTGCGTGGGCCGTTGTTTCAGGTTGTTGCAAGTGCATCACAGCTTCACACCACATGGTGGGTCTGGGACGCGAACACATGATGGTGTGTTGCCGCAGCTGCAACACACCGCTCGCATGTGCATACATGCGCTTGGGTGTGTGCAGCCCCCAATGGGGAACGCTGTGCAGACAAGTAAGTACGCGTGGGTGGGTGTGGTGTGCTGTTATCATGCGGCCAGCATGGCAGGTCATGTGGGATGCACAGCAACCAGCAGGAATGATGTGACACCGGTACACCTGTGAGCCCTGCATCATTGAGGGCAAGCACTAGATGACTGTTACCTCGCATCCCACACACCCGCCCCGCGGTTGAAGCAATACAGGTATACTACAAGGTATATGACACATGCTATATATCATATCATGCTATATATCATGCTGTTTATATTATTATTATTATTATTATTATGAGGAAGTGGCCTGGTCTCGCCGTACACATCAGTCATAACTCATAAGGGAGTGGTCCACTGCTGCTGTGCCTGTTCCCCCCTCCCGCTGTGATGTGCAGGGGCTCCTATCGCAGTCACGCGCACCACAGGGGTGAGGTCACACCCTCTTCAGGCAGTACACATTTGCAAGACTGAATCTCTACACTGTACCTGGGACCGGGTCAACAGCACAAGGTACCCATGACACTGAACACCACTACAACGCCTACAATAAACAGTACACACATCAGCACGATGGACATTTTGAAAATACGCCCCCGAATGCTGGGCCGTACTTTGGGGCCGCAGGCTGAAACATCCCCAGACAGCAAAGCGTTGCTTTACTGCTGGCGCGAGCAGTGTTGCTGTGCTTGCAGGGCACGTTGTGTGTAGTGTCGTATTCATTGACATGCTGCATGCCTTGGCCCAGCCTGCCAGGCATGGGAACTCCACTGCTGTGTGAGCCGGTGATGCCGACTAGCCTTCATGTATGAGTCACGGACTAACAGTTTACTCTGATTCAATTCAATCATTTGTGCTGCATCCATCTTGTGCGGTCATCCTGCTGGACTGCAGTGCAGTAGCTGGGCTGGGAGGGCACCTGGTCTGCGGGACCATTTTATAAGTTCGCTGCTGGCAGGGCTGCTTTGCAGGGCTGCTGCGCAGCCAAAGCAGCATCCTTGCACCCTCTCGCCTGGCATGTACAACTGGTGTTTTTAAAAAGTATTCCTGGCGTTGGTTGTGGTGTACGGCTGTGGAACCGGGCATCAGAAAGCAAGCATTTCACGCATGCGGCATCTGACCGCCAGCGGCTGTCCTGACCCAGCCGCACAGCTGCATGTCCTGCTGTGTGATACTGGCCAAGTAGTTTCAGCTTATTCGCTGGCAGCTAGCAGTTTGCAGACACATCTGTGACACGCCGTGTTATTGTTATTATTAGCAGTTGGCAGGTGGGGGTTGTAGGTCAGCTGCGTGCTGCCAGCGTCAGTGAGCGGCAGCTGCTTATGGTGCAAGTGCTGGCAGCACGGTCACATCCTGCGCTCGAATGCATGCAGTGCGCCTTGGGTGTCTGTGCTCAGCGCCTCAGCCGTGTTGTTTCTTACATTAGCCTTCAGCGCCAGTCAAGCCTCAGCCGTGACAGTGGGTGTGGGGGTGAACTTCAGGCCTCTACTGAGGACTCACAGCCGTCCTGGAGAACGCTGAAGGCGGCTCAGGTTGTATGCCCCTTTGACAGGCGCCTGATGCAGGCGCCATGCAGCACAGCTAGATGCTACTCAGCCATGCAATACGCTCGCTCTTGGCATTGTTGCTTGGTGAGGCTGCTGCACAGCTGTAGCAGCATCATGTCGTGGCGGCAATAACGCGCTCCTCGCTCCTGAAAACCCAACAGCGGACATGCCAGCGTGTTTCAACTGGCACAGCGCGTCGAGTGCTGGTGCACACACCATGCAGCCACATAGATCGTCAAGAGGCTGGCACTCTCCTTGGTTGCTAGAAGATGAGCGCATGTGCAGCAGGTGCAGCCGCAGCCTCCGCCCAAACCCACCCACAGATCACACTACAGGCAAGCCGCGTGTCTTGACCCACATCAAACGTGCCATGCGTCCTTCCTTCCCCGCACACATGATCAGTACGCGCTCTCTCTGCTTCCTACTCAACTGCTCACACCCCCACCGCACAGACCCCATGCACAGCAGGGCGAACAAGCCAGCACGCTGTTACTCCTACCTAGCTACACGAGACGGATGGGGCCCCTCGTCCCCGCAAGCCCCCACCGAAATAAAAGGAAAGCACGTGGGCACACACATCCGGTCTCACAGCAGGCATCCACACGCCATGATGGGTATACGATGTATCCAACACACGCACACACATACTTAGTCTCAAGCACAGCGCCTCAAGCATCGTGTGCGAGTGGCAGAGCTGTAGCAGCCCCACACCGCGTGACTCACACCCACGTGCCACATGCCACGTGCCAGCTCGCTCACAGCGCCCCGAGCAGCTTGCTGCGCGCCAGCTCCAGCGCGTCGCCAAACTTGGACGCGTCCTTCCCACCCGCCGCGGCGAGCGCGGGCTTGCCCCCGCCTCCGCCCCCGCACACCTTGGCCACAGCGCCCGCCAGCTTCCCCGCCTGCTGGCCCGTGGCCACGACAGCCGGGCTGAACGCGGCAACAAAGTTGGCCTTGCCATCATCGGACCGGGTGCCCAACACGACGGCGGCAGGGTCGCCCAGCTGCTCCAGCAGCTTCACGGCAGCTTCCTGCGATTAGCGAGTAGTTGGTTGGTTGGTTGTTGGTTGGTTGGTTGGTTGGTTGGCTCCGGCAAAAACTGGGCTCCGGCAAGAAACAGTTCTCGGATGATTCTCGGACAATTTCGCACAGTGGGGCTTGTCAACAGGTGTGTCACAGTGTGTGTTTGTGTGTCCCCTGCGACCCTTGCCGCACCCCACAACCCTGGGGTGCTCAATACCACATGCCGTTGCTTTGCGCGCACACACACACACGCTCTCATGCGCACGCGCACACAAAGCTACAAGCCTATAACGAATGTTGCTAATCCTGTCCCGCGGCAGGCATCTATGCGCCATGATGGGCGTACGATGTAATCAACACACACACACACAAGTACGGTATGGGCGTACGATGTAGCAGACACGCAGTGTCTCACAGTCACAGCCACAGCCACAGCCACAGTCACAGCCACAGTCACAGTCACAGCCACCATCACAGCCACAGCCACAGGCACAGGCACGATCACAGTCATACACACAGTCACAGACACAGTCACACATTATGCATGTCGTAGCACAGTTCACAGCCGTCACCCGCAATCCCTCACACCTGCATCGCCTTGGCATCCACCCCAGCCAGTTCAGCCACCAGCACCTTGGCACCAGTCTTAGGCGCAGCCACCGCATCTGCCACCAGGCCTGCTGCCTTGGCACGCGAGAGCTGGGCCTTCAGGGCCTCGATCTCCTTGCCAGCCGCCTTGAGATCGGCCTGCAAGGCGGCCACCTTACCGGGCACCTCCTCCACCTTGACCTGTGGTCATTCCATCGCATGGGTCCGTGACAGTGTGATGGTGGGGGGAGGGGAGGGGAGGGGAGGGGGAGGGTGGAATGAAGCGATGGAATGATGATCACGTGGGAGGGGAGATCTATTCAATGGGAGGTCAGAACGAGGATCATGTCAGCCTCATAATGTGTGGTGTTGCGCACTGATGCCGCCGGTCAGGCATGATGGTGTGTGATGATGCTGGGCGTTGCGGTGGCGGTGGGTGAGCTGCTGTGCTGTCTGGGGCAGCACACAACAACCGACTTTTGCCTGCCGTTTCTGCACTGTTTGATGCAGTCTAGGCAGCACGCAGCCGGCAGTACCTTGAGGGCAGCCGCGAGGGTCCGTGCAATGTTGTCCAAGCCATCCAAGTACTCGACAGTGGCGGCACCTGCCACCGCCTCAATGCGCCGGATGCCGCTCGCAATGCCGCTCTCACTCACGACCTGCTCCAATGCGTTCAACCACAAAGGGGTGGGGTGGTTACAGTCGTTGTTACAAGGGGAACACTTTGGGTGATATGGTTCCGTGCGTCAGCGGAGCAGGGGTATGAACAGTGCGCACAGCGCATGGTGTGACGAGCCTTTCGGCGTGGGGACTGCTGGCATCCCCAAATCCTGCCCCTCACCTCCACCACCCCTGCTCCCCCCCC
>BDCZ01000795.1:0-14251 GCA_001662365.1 Chlamydomonas applanata
CACACCACCACCCACCCACCACACCCCCACCTCCCCGCACCCCCCCTGGCCCCCCACCACCCCCCTCACCCCCTTACCCTGTGTAGTAAAACCAGTTGTTGTCCCATGCCAGGCTCTCAAAGTCTGTATATGCCTTTGATGTCCAGTCGATCATGTCTTCTGCTGTGTCATATACTGGTGTAGTTTCGACCTTGACCGTCCAACCACGGCCTTGCTTCCTGTAGGTTTCCACCCCGTCCAGATACTCTGGGGTCTGGTGGTTTGGCATGATGTAGATTGGAACGACCTGTGTCTGCAGATCACAGAGCAGTATGCAGTGTGAATGGAGCAGTCAACACATGCTCACTGCTTAACGTCCGGGGGGTTGGGGGTGGGGGTGGGGGTGGGTTGGGGGTGTGCAGAAGCGCACCAACCCAGGGGCTGATGAACAACACCCATCCCTCCTTGCTCAGGACCACATCCGAGTACCCCCAAGAGGGGACGGGGATAGGGGGCGGGGCCCGTGGCCATTCCGCATATTTATGTTGCAGTGCACCACTGAATGCATCAAACTGCTGCTTGTTTCAGTGTACTAGTGGTGCCGCTGGACTCCCCAGCGATGAATTGCATCAAATTGCATGATATCCCTCCCCCTCCCTGCGTTCATGTGCTCGTGCACAGTGTCCGATGGTCCATGCACTGTGCTTTGGGTGCGTGCCTGATGACGTGATGAGCCATGCAAGCATGCGTTGACAGTTGCATGCAGCTGCACACGCAGCTACCAACCCCGTACATGAAGGTGTGGCTAAGACTGCCCTGAAGGCAGCTAGAACATGTTCATGCCATGCAAATCTAGCACGCATGCAAGCGGCATTGTCAGAGGCAAAGTTTTATGGGACCAGAAATCTGCATTGAAAACCAGCTGCGCACACCTCGTCCGGCGTCCGGCACTGACTCAGCTGGTCCAGCTGTTCAGCGAACTCCATCAATGTCTCGAGTGGGCAACTAGTTGCATTTATGTTTTCCTCAACGCACTGCATATCGTAGGCACTAAGGTGCCCAGCCAAGCGCCTGGGCCGCCCGCTTGTTGGTTTCAAGTTTAAGCCAAAAGGTGCCCTCTGGCGGGTTTGGGCGGTCTGACCACGCTGCGTTTGAAGGTCTGAGTAATCCACTGCTGCAGCCTCGATAACGAGGGCGAGCAGCAGGGCCCATTTGCACATCGTTTTGTGCATTCACCCAGGGGCCACAACCATAGCCAACATTAAAAGTGTCTTTATAATTTCCATTGCATAGCTGAACCTGCAGCGCAACCCATGTGTAGCTCAAGCACCACTATATCAGGTGTGGTGGCATTGCTTAGTGCTAATTATAACAGCGTGGTTGATCTTCATACAGCACGTGCTTCAGGTCCATGAGCACAGGGTTTAGGGTGCTGAGAAAAATCGACGCATTGTTTTGGAGCTCAGTTCCCTATCAGAAATGCTGGCCATGAATTGTAATCGATCGTCGTGTCCAAGTATGATCGAGCTTGGCCCTAGACAGCTGATTCGTACAACATTATTGACGCCAGTGAGGAGCTGCATGCACAGTCCGGACAGATGTTTGCTGATTTTGCACTGCATGTTGAATATGCAAGCTGCGACCGGCAATAGACACTGGCATTGCGCGCATGTATGTGCACCCTATGGCCAGTGCTGGCATGTTATGCAACATGGTGCTTGACCGTGTGCAACCACTGTGCTTTCCTTGAGCACATGCTCAAAACTTTACAAGCCCAAGTGGATGTGCAGACTACAGGGTCCACGAGTTGGCGACTGACCAATCACACATGTGGTTGTCCCGATCAGCATTGCCCCTCCCTGTCCCTGTCCTCCACCCAGCGGGAACCCTGACGCCCTATGGGTTGCGCCTGCCGCCGCGCCGCCGGCTGAGCAGTGCAGACGCTTGCGGCGTGTCAAAAAAGTCGGACAGCTGCACGGCCTTGATGATGCGCGAGCCACCTTCGTCATCGCGTGCAGTGCGCAGCACCACCTCCCGTGGCTCCAGCCGTCCATCGGGGTATGCATGGCGGTAGAAGCAGCTGCATGCGCCATGCAACACACATTCCATCGCGGCATCAGCATGGCATCGGCGCATGTGAAGCATATGGGCAAGTAGGAGGCAGCCGAGAGCAGAGTTTATCCAGGGTCTAGGAAACAGCCCACTCCCCCCCTGCTTCACCATGATAATACCCAACAACAAAGCGCTTCACAGATATGTCTGCATGCCACCAGAGTCTAAGCAGCTCCTTATTACAAACTGAAAATCAATGCATGTTTGTGATCCAGCATATGCATGGTGGCGCCTAGCTGGCACAACAACCGTGCGCACCTCGTGCCAAAGGGGCACGTGCCCTTGCCCTGCCTGAAGTGCGCACAGTCAATGGTGCTGAGCTTGCTCTTGTAGCCCTGCACCATGTGGATGTGATGGCAGGGTGGCTGGTGGAAAGAGAAAAGATATCACGCAAACAACTGAAACAAGCCTAACATTGCTAATTATACATCTTACGTTGATTGATCACACGTTGTCCTCTCAGGAGCCTAACAAAGTGTGACAAACCGTGCCTTGATTTTGCGGTGTTTTGTTTTGCTGCTCTCTATGACCTGTGAGCCTACCTGAACGATCTCATCCTTCTCAGCCTCTGTCGCAGGCCACACGCTGGAAGGTGTGATAAAGTGTGTGGAGGTACGGCACACTGGACACGTGCGCACCGCCTGCGGCAATGTTCACGCCGAGTTCACGCCCGAGTTCACGCCCAGGTTCACGCCCTATCAGGCCACAGTGGGCATTTCAGTGGGGAACATCAGCTGATCAGCAGGTAGCATGGCTGTATGAAGAGTCAGCCTGGGTGGAGCATGCCCAAGGTAATGTGCAGTTGCCCGCCAAGGCTACGGTCACAGGTGAGGATGGCAGCTGCTACTGGACCTCACAAACACCCATGGACACGCTGCGGCGTGTAACACGTGACACGCAACAGGCGGTCAGGACCAGGCCTGGGACTGCTTTAGTCCTGCTGCTGGAACTCACCGTGTCCACATCTGCAGTGGTTGTGCTCCTCCAGTTCCGGATGCACGACAGGCAGAAAGCGTGGTCGCATGACATGAGCCCAAAGCGCTTGCCTGTGGTAGACAGCACCTGCCGCAGGCAAACACAGGCATGAAACCACCTCGCCACCAAAGCGACCATGTGGTGTTCGGCATAATACCCTGGGTCACCCTGATGGTCAGCACGAAGCTGCGCAACATCATTGAGTCAACAGCTGCAGCTGGCGTGTTTACTGTATGTGTACACTTTACCGCCACCCTCGCCACCCTACGACCTCAACGCTCCCTACAACCTCAAATGCTTTTTTTATTTGATCAACCTGTGGGATGCCGTGTTACCAGTACTAGTCGTTCTGGGCTCACCTTTTCGTAGCAGATGCAGCACTCCACGTCCGCGCTGCGCAGCCGCGCCTGCAGCCGCTCGTGGCGTGCCGCGCAGTCGGCCACATGGGCCGCTGCCTCCTCTTGGTTAAATGGGTGGATGAGGGCCTTGTTGCAGATCTGCATAATGTGTACAGGCCAAGCATGAGGCAGTGCGGGTGTGTTCAGAGTCGTAGGGTTGAGAATTGAGACGGTGTAGGTTTCAGGGCTTCAGGTTCAGTGCGCAGGGTGCGAGTTCCGGTATGTACGGCAGTCTTATGATCAGTGGAGAGACGGTGTGCGTGCTGCAGCCCCACATAAAGGACGTGGGCCACACAGCAACCCAGCAGTCTGCGTGTTGGCCTGTGCAGCAGGAAGGGCACCACTCCACCACGTACCTCACACAGGTCACCGTGGACGAAAGGACACGAGTCCCCATGCGAGCACGACCCATAGGCAGCATAGCTGGAGCACAGAGGTCGCTCAGATGGGCCCAGGTTTGCATACTCGGCATACGCCTCCTTCACGTCGATCTCTCCCCCCTCGTCCTCCCACCACTGCCCCTCATCCCCTTCGCCTTCATGCCCATACCCGGCATCACCATCATCATCATCCCCATGACAGCTGCCTCCTCCGTGGTTGCGATCCCCTGTCGCTGGGTCATCCAGAGCATCTGCATGAGACCACCCAGGGCCCAAGCTGAGCCCATCCTGCAGTTGCTCCAAAATGTCTGGAATGCCTGCTTGCTGCGCATGCCCATTTGCACGCCCGGCCCCTCCCCTCGATGGCCCTGCTGTGCCTGGACCTGGGTCTGTCTGCTGCCTGCCTGCTACACTCAAGGAGGGTGGCTGTGGCTGTGATGAAGAAGATTGCCCTGGCTGTCTAACCACCTCAGCCACCTCCAGCTCTTCCCAGCTGCTCACATCTGCCCCATCTGTAGTGCCTGCCACGAGTGCATACGACACACCTGGCTCTACAGCTGCCCATGATGTAGCTCCTGCTCCAGGCCCCCTTCTGCGCACACCGCCCTCCTCTGCACCCCATGCCTCGTCCGCTGTGGATGTGGATGGTGCTGCAACGTGCGCTAGCGCCCCTGGCCCCTGTGGCTGCTCCTTTGCACTGGGCCGCTTAACATGGTCATAGCGGCACTTGCTGCCATACGCACAGTTCCCTGCCAAATAGTACTTGCACCTGTAGGTTGAAACCACCAACCGGTTCTGTAGGGTGGGACGCGGGACGAAAGCACGTGCATGCAGCAGAACATGGGACTGCAGACACCCTGCATGCGCGCATGGCAGTGTGGCGCCACTTACGCAAGGTCAGGCAGCTGCTTGAGATCATGGCTAAAAGGGCACTCCCCGTTCTTAAACCAGCACGCCCCTTGCTGGTAGTATTTGCACAGCACGTTTCTTTTTTCCATGTCAGAGCACGCTGGTATTGATTACTTAATATTGCTTATCATACCAGTGCAAATAATGACCTGGTTGCGACCTGTGACGCGAGTATGAGAACGTCGTATGCAAGTGCCCGTGTTGTTCCGCACTGTGCAACAACGCAGCTCAAATGCCACGCGAGATAATCACACTGCAGTTTGGTAACTATGCCAATCATGTGGGCTCTCACTACTGGAATTTGCAAGTACGCTGCTGAGATGTTTCATACTGTGGTGTAGATTCTGTAAATGCGGATCTGTGCAGTTGAGAGCACGATGGAGGGCCATGCCATGCACCAGTGCGACACGCGCACACATATTGCGGCATGCGCCCATGGGCAAGCTGGGCGCTGCTGGCAAGGAGCATCCATGTGTGTGTCGCCCATGAATTGCTTTGCTTGACTGGCTGCAGGATGAGATCCTTGGGTATTCTGAAAAGGAGGAGTGGAGAGACTATATGTCAACCGTGGACACAGATGTCTTGTATCAGGCAGGAGAAGACAAGCAGGTACATGCCAGCAATGGCTGCATGTTGGCCCTGCCACCCTTGAGCACAGCAACATGCTGCAATGAGCTGACATGCGCTCGCTACGCAGCTTAGTGATGGCACACATTGACACATGTGACTGGGGACGTTGGCCACCTCCATGTGCAGGGCAATGCCACATACCACCCACGCGTGCTCATCGTCGACCTGTGCGGGGCGCTTGGAGGTGTGTGGGACAGGAGCAGGCTCTGCATTCATGTTCACAAGGGAGTACATTTAGGACACAGTGTGCGGTGCACAGTTCTGGACTTACATGGATACCTTAGCACTGCTTTGTCTGCTGGCAGCTGTGCCCTGCACTGCCTCAACACAGGTTTGTCAACAAGACCTGACCTGACATACCTGGCTGTGACTCACGCAGTTATAGTTTCCTTCGCTATCATAGAGGTGCTGTATCTCCATTCTTTCTGTGAATAAGTACTATCCCTGTGTATCATGCCGATGGATCATCCTGCCTCTTGCCTCCAGGCGTCCGCATTTCATCTGACCCTGCATGGGGCGGCCAGCAAGCAGCCCAGCCAGTAGTCAGCACCTGGGGTGCAGGCGTAGAGGTGTTCCAGGCACCACAAGTGCCCAAGAGCACGTTTGCAAACTTGCTGGAGCAGCAGCCAGCTGCATGGGGTTATGTGAATGAGGACGCGGAGGAGGAGGCGGCTGCTGCATTAGAGGTGGCTGCACGCAGCCTTGAAAACGCGGCAGAGGGGGGTGCCAAGTACTGGACGGATTACCTCAAGGTCAGTGCTTCAGTTGCATATTACTCAGTTGTACGGCTGATGCTTGTACAGCCTCATGATGCCACTGCATCAACGTATTTATCTCACAGTAACCGTGCTCGTTTGAGGCTGAGTGCAGGCAGATCTTTGCAGTGTTTGTAAGCTGCTGTTCACGTTCGGACATACCATTGCTTGATAAGCACCTTCAATGCGCCATAATGCCACACTGCAGGCTGCCCTAAGCCCCACCTCAGTCTACACGCTGCCCGGCATGTGGCACGGCGTGGCAGAATTTAGCGGTTTTGGAGATGGAGCCGGCATGCTCTCGCCCAGCAGTGACGCACGGGAGGCATTGTGTGACCGAGTGAGACAGCTGGGGGAGTCATGCGACAGCCTCCAAGGTGGGAATCCCAGCAGGGGCTTGGGATTGTGACAACCGCTGCGTGGGTCCACAGCCCACCCCATGCCGCCCAGGCTGCTGTCGGCGCTGGGTTAAGCCGCTGCATGCAATGACTGCAAAGAGTAGCATGTATTAGGTCCTTGCTCATGTCTCAATGATGAACCAGGAAGTCGCAGCACGGGAAACACTGCAGAAATCCAAAGCGATGCTGAACGACTGCGGTTGATCAATGCACATTGCTGCTCAGGCTTCCAAGTCCTTGTGGAGGACCAGGGCGGTTTCGGAGGCGTGGCTGCCCAGGTGCTGGAAGAGGTGCACCAGGACTACGGCACTGGGAAACCTGTGTTCCTGTTTTCGCTACGGAAGGCGAACCCATTGCTACCCCCTCAGGCAACCCCAGCAACACGGATGAGGTACTTTGTTTTGGAGCATGAGCATGAATGCAAGGATGCTTGCCGGACCCCTTGCATTGAGGCCTTTCACGGCTTCAGCTGATGTCCTGTGCTGCCACCGGAGCTCAGGCCCTGTACCTGTGAATGCCCCGATGCCAGAGAGCCTCTGTGGGCCTGCCACTACGCAAGCTGTGTGCGGCCTCTTTCAATCCGCTTTCAATACACGGCAATCTACTGCGTGTTCTGTTTGTGATCTGCTTGCATTTCGCTGCCTCGTCTCATCCCAGGGCTGCCATCAATGAGGCGCTGGCTCTCCATCAGCTCACAGAGCTGTGCAGCCTTTACATCCCCACAGCGCCCCCCAACTCCCAAGATCTGGAGCTTCTCCCACACCTGCGCGTCAGCGGCAGCTCGGTGTTGCAGACCTCGGCGCTGCTGGCCGCAGCGATTGACACAGCCACGCTGCCTGCGCGCCTCACACGTGCGCACCGTGTTGCAGAGGTTGGCTTGCCAGCTGTCTTGCTCTCGTGCACGTTTGCTGCACATTTTCCCTTTAATTTCGCTGTGGGTGATTCAACAGGTGACTCGGGCCCTTCTTTGACGCCTGTGTGTATTCCTTGCTTTGTGCCTGCAGCCGGTGCTACCACTCCCTTGGGTTCAGCAGTAGGAGAGCTGTCTCTGCTCTCCATGGCAGCCTGTATAAAGGGGCGCGGCAGCCCAGGAATGGCAGCGCTGCAGATCTTGATGCCTGCAGCCGCGCTGCTCACTAACCTGCACCAGGTGAGAGAAACTTTACCTACGGTTGAGTTCAAGAACGAATGTGAAGCGGACCTTCACTTGCTTTGACTCTGCCAAGAAGATGCTGCTGCCAAGTTCCGTACCAAATGCTACCTGTATGTCTTGTGCACTGCTGCTGTGGCCTGCACAGGCTGCAGAAGCACAGGACACCCGCTCCAAGCACCCCCACGGTCGGCGTGCTGCCCCCTCCCAGATGCAGCAGAGTGGGCCAGGCGCAGGCACGTCTGCATCAGAGCCGCTGCCTGATCCATCTGAGGTGCTGGATGTCTGGAAGATGGCCAGTCTCACTCCATGCATCAAGCCAGTGCCCACTGACAACCTTGCAGAGGTCATCGCTCTGAGAGGTGTGTCGCTGGCAGGTCCCGCCGTGCGTTCCTGCTGATGGATGGCTTGAGCCCGTGGCTTGATCCCACCGGCATGTCTTGTATAATGTGGGCAGCTGGGCATGATCCAACTGGATGCTCATGACCCATGCATGATCCAACTGGATATCCATGATCCTTGTATGTCCAACTTGGTATTGATGTAGCCAGCATGGCCGTGCGCATGCTGACGCCCTGGGCCACCCCTGCTGCAGGCCCACGATGCGCGGCTGGACCCGCCACCTGCTCAGCTGCCCTGGCTACCCTGGACGCTTCCCTGATCCAGGGACCTCGCCGCCTGTGTGTGGTGCACCGCTGCGTGTCGCCACTGCCCCTGATGGTGCCCCTGCCATACCCCAGCATTTGGTCCCCACGGATTGGGAGGCACGGGGACATTAAGCCTCCTGGGTGGAGCGATGTGGAGCAGGCAGGGTCATCTGCTGCAGCTGGCGGTGCAGGAGCAGGGGGCATGATCAAGGGAGGGAAGGCAACCAAGCAGAGCCAGGATGTGCTGAGTGTGCCTGTCATCACCAAGCTGCTGGCCTCCCCTGCATTCAGGGGCCACGTGGAGCAGGTGAGGCACAAGATTAGCGTTGAAGATTTGCAATGTCAAGTATTAAATTATGCGGTGGTGGGATGCTGCAGTCGGGAACATCCCAGCAGAATTGGCACGCTGTTTGTTGTGCGGCTTCAAACTGGGAGCGATTGTCAGGCTGCAAGGGATGTATCAACACGCTGGCTGCCGAGGCACGTGCTGACACTGTGTTGGTCATGTGCACGCGCTGTGTGCAGGTGGTGAAGCAATGGCGCATGGCGTGTGCGACAGCGGCTGGGCGCGCACTGCTGGACAGCTGGGATTATCAGGGCGGGGATTTGAGCGACATGACGGAAGGGCTCATGCACCTGGCAGCATCGTATGCGCACGATGAGGAGGATGACCTCGGCATGTGATGAAGAGGATAAGGCAGGCCAGGCTCTACATGTTACGAAACATGTGAAGAAGGTTGCATGCGCAATTGCGCATGGGACGTACCTGCAGGTGCAGCGCGCATGGCAGCTGCGCAAACCACCTAACTGAAAGGTGATTCACCCTGGCGCATACTCCAGCGTGTCTAGCTGCGGCCTGTGGCCTCCTGTATCATTTTATCGTTTTAATACTCGCCCACGCTCCAGCTGCTCGCTACCTGCTCATTGAAACAGTCCAAACCTAGAGTCACATCAGCGAGATGGGCGATGCAAGCATGCTGCACTAAGCCGAACGTCGTCCATCCAGCAGCTTCAATAGCAGCAGTGCCAGTGGCCATGGTCTGGAAACGAGACCCAGGTGACGATGTGAAAATCTCGTGCAGGATAGAAACAAGTGACCTGATCAAGCTGCTCGTAGCTGTGGACACGTTCCCCTTGGGTAAGTGCGCTTCGCACCCCGTGGGGTAGGGTAGGTCTGGCTCACCATGCAGAAGCTTAGTGTGACGTTGAAAGCCAGCTGAAAGCAATGTGCGTCGTGACAAGTGGACAGGCTCGCGGGCAGCATATGCATGCATGGGTGCTTGCATGCTGACATTGCAGGCGGGTTGTACCATGGCCCATGGGCACGCGAGGCCGTTCGGAGATATGAGGAAAAGTGGATGCCAATGTTTGCTGAGAAGCCAGATCTGATCCCGCCCCTGGATGTTGCATGGGCTTGGCTCGTGCATCGCCTGAACCCCGTCGCATATGAGAAGGTATGATGTGTAGGTAGGGCGTCAGGCTCTGAAGTTCCTGTGTGCTGTCTGGGGCATGTTGTGCTGGGCATGGTCGTTAGCTTGCATGCATCCTGCCACCTGGTTTGGCATGCACAGTATGCTCTTATACGGTACTTGCACATCGTGCGAGCCTCCCATCCTAATCCTGCGGCTGGGACCCAATGCCTGACCCAATGCGCAATGGTATTTGTGCACTCAGGACTGGCAGCGGCTGCTGGGAAAGGTTGTAGACCCTACGGTGGACAACCCCCTTTGTTTTGGGGATGGATCAGGGCTCAGTGCTGAGACGCGCCGCAACTGGTGCGTGCTTGGATGACAGCAGCCGCACCTGCATCAGCACCAACACTGGAAAACGAAGGCGTCAAGGACACTAAAACGGGTAACATTGGGAACACAATGGGAACACGGCCAAGAACAGGAAGGCGTCAAGTACATCAGCCTAGTGTCCTAGTAGGACAGCATCAGGGCTGTTGTACCACTCCTGCCTTTGTTGTACTGCTAACGTACGTGCAACGCACGCTCGTATGTACTGCATGTCGGTGCAGGTACATTTTGACAGGAGGGGAGCAGTACTGGCCACCGCCCCTGCCACCCTGTCTACGCACCGCGCTGACAGCCAAGAATGCTGATGGGACATGGGCAACGCCTGCCGATGTGGAAGCAGCCAATCAAGAGCTCATTGGCGGCAAGCCAGTCCCCCCGGCAGACGGGTCCAAAGAGTAAGTGTCTGTCAGCCGGGTGGGCGCCCTGGCTTTCATCGTTTGCAGCGCCATCCCCTTCCATGTTAAAACATGCTTGCTGACATCGTTGACGTTGGGGTGGGCAGGCTAACGTCCTCTTGGTCGCCGTTGCGCTGTGTTGAAAAGCTGCCGCTCTTGAACTGTGCATTGCAGCTACAGCGTCACACTTAACTCCCGCTCTATCATAATTTGCAGGTTCAAGAGCCAGCTGTCTGTGGACTTGGTGGCGGCCATGGGGCGGCAGGGCAAGTTCCTGCGCAACGTGCTGCGCGCGTGCTACAGCGAGACCAGCTTCCAGAAGGGAGCCGTTGCAAGGTGCGCCCCTGCCAGCCCCAGCAACCGCGCATTGAGTACCTTGTGGTGTTGGTGCCTGTTCGTCCAGGCACGGGACTGGGGGTGGGAGTGTGGGTGGTGCTGACCCCTGTTTGCTGCACCTGGGCGCCAGCTTCTGCGCCCCTGCCCCTTGCACTCCATGTTCCACCCACTGCCCTCCACCCACCACTTCATCCCACTCCCACCATCACTCACCCCCACTGCCCCAGGTACAAGCGCTTCCTGCTGCTGTGGAAGGAGAACTCCGGGGTCACACTGGTGCCCATGTATGACATTGACCTCGTGTGGCACACGCACATGGCTAACAGCAAGGCCTACCGCCATGATTGCCGCGCCCTGAATCACAACAAGGTGTGACCCTGCTTTGGCATGCGGAACCGTCTGTGACATGCCAAGTTGCAGTGTGCAGTCACGGTTGCCGGTAATTTGCATACAGTATCTTGCATCCTCGTGCGTCTGCCCAGGTGCTGGACCACGACGACGCAATGGAGGAGGAGTCGCTGGGAGATGGTTTCGGAGCCACCAATCGGCTGTACGAGGCGCGGTACGACGCGCTGTACAACCCACCCCTCACACAGGCAGTACCGCCGGGGGAGCGGCACCCTGCTGAGCTGCTGATCGGGCCCCGGATGCTGAGTCTCCTTAACGCACCCTCCCCAGACACCCTGTCCTTGCTGAAGGAGGCGGCAGCTGTGCGGGTAGCTAGTGAGAAGCTGGACAAGGCACGCAAGCCTGAGGGGGCGAGCAAGAAGCGGCCAGATAGTGATCCAGAGGTCAAGGCGGCGAAGCAGACGCTGGATGCGATGGTTGCAGAGGCCAAGCGGTGAGGCTTGCAAGCCCCTTTACAATACGTCAATGCCGTTTCATGTGGGCGGTGCCTGCCACTGGCATGCAACCACTGCAGCATGCGGTTGCCTGGGCGCGCAGTGGCACTGCATTGCAGCACGCAGGCGTACAGGCACTCGACACCCAGGTGCTTAGGCACTCAGGCATTCAGAATTCACGCGCTTGGAGGCGCATGGAGGATGCAGGTTGTACTTGAGTACGAGTCTTATCATACAATAGTCAGACTGATGTGGCTTGTTGATGTGGGTGCAGGGTCAAGGAGGAAGTCATGGCCAAGGTGCGCGCAGGCAAGGGCACCCCGCCCTACATGCCTGTGCCCCGCAACGGCGGCCACGCGTTGTTCATGCTGCACCTGCTACAGCGTGGGCTGGAAAAGCGCGGCAGTAGTCTGTTCAGGCGCATGCTCGGGCAGAAGAGCATGCAGGCCGCGGCGTCCAAGTAAGCAGCGTGAAACGGGGCCAGCGCAGGGCCTGCGTAAAAATGAAATGCAGGGCCTGCACGAAGTGCACTATCGCAAGCAAAGGTCAGCAAGCCTGTGCAGGCCGTCTATATCCACACTGCACTCTATCGTGTTTCATGCACGGCGTCAGATGGATGGCAGTGCTGGCAGCAGGGCCTGTTGTTGGCTTGCAGCTGCGTGTGACGTGTGCAATTCAAGACATAGAGCTTGTCACGAGCATGTGCTCCTGTGCCACCCATGCGCTACTCAACTATCCATGTCCATCGGTGTGCTCATTCAATTCTAATCTTGTGCATCCTTGTGTTTCCAGGTACATGGTGGCGCGCGCAATGAAGGTGGTGCGGTTTGATCGCAAGTACGCCCCTTTCCGCAGCGACCACCCATGCTGGTGCGCACCAGCTGCGTGTGGGCTCGGCAGTCGCGCCTGCGGGCATTGGACGGAATGGGAGATTGATTGGTTGGCTGTCTGGTAGTGTTGCTTTGCCGGGGTGTGCCCAGGTTCTAAACTGGTGGCTGGTGGAGCTCAACAGATGGCTTGCACTTGTATTTGGCTCCTGGACGTGACCGAACTTCACTGCACAGCTCACAACGCACGGACCACGCCGCACCCATGCATCCATGTCAACCGCAGGACTGGGCTGCTGAAGACGCACGTCACCTCCCCCCTCACCGTGTGGCGCACGCCCCCAGGCGTCAAGCCCGGCACGCTGCAGGCCGCACTGGATGCGGCCGCAGCAGCCCGGGGTGTGCCAGCACCTCAGGTCAGCCCTGCGCCCACTGCAGGGGAGCTACGAGCACTGGCTGACGCGAGCCAACGCGTTGCGCATCAACTCAAGGCGGAGAGGCGGGCGCGCAGGAAGGAGCGGAGGAAGCAGAAGAAGGGGCTGCTGGAGGGTCACAGGGCATCTGACAATGGAAATGACAGTGGAGGGATTGGCTCCGGGCCTGAGGGAGGTGATGGGGGCAGCATCGGGGACGGAGGTGACTCGGACCGCAGCATTGCCCGCACCAGCAGTGACGGCAAGCCCTCAGGCCAGCCCGGTACAGCTGCAAAAGATGGCAAAGCCAACCAGCAGGCGGGTTGGGATAACACTGCTGCGGCGTACGTAGGACACGGGCCACTGATTGGGCTGAGCGGGGCCGTCGTGGCAGGTGCTGTGGGGCCGGCCCTGCTGGCGTGGACCCTTGCTGACCTGTGGCCTCATCCTGGCCTGGCACAGCAGTGCTGTGTGGTGGGTTTTGCGCCCTATGACGTGGCCTGTCTGGGTGGTGGGTGGGCTGCTGACGCACACGCCGGTGCGGTGGCGGAGCATCAGTGGGCGCAGATGCTATCGAGCAGCCCTGGGGGCGCGCTGCCTGGGCCAGACATGCCCCTGCCTGGAAGCCTGGTGGATGGGTTGTGCCCCACACCCATGGGCGGGAGCTCCTATGAGCTGCTGGCCTCAGCTCAAGTAGCTGCTGCAGGCGCTGGCGGTGGTGGTGGTGGTGGCGCTGACAGCATCACAGGTGCGAAAGGGGACCATCCCAAGAGCCATTACTGGTGTGGGGGCCCTATGCCAGCCGGCTGTGCCGGATGTGTGTGTGCCGTGTCTGCCTTGCACACTGACATTTTGTAGGCAGTGTCATGAGCATGTTCTGAGCATGTACTGAGCATGTTCGGATCACACAGAGAGACACAAACACAGGCTATTTTTTTGTTCCTTGTCTTGCCTTCAGGTGTCCTGGATGCTGCACTGGCCAGCACCATTGGGACAGATGCCTGGGGCGATGCACACAGTGGCGGCGCTGGTGGTGCTGCTGGAGATTTGGGGGGAGGTGGCGGTGCATGTGGTGGAGTGCTGGATGCCACGATGTTGGCCGGGGTGGATTTGGGTACAGCTGGCGGCGGTGGCGCTTGTGCCACTTGGGGTGGTGACAGCGGTGGTGGCGGCGGCGGCGGTGATGGTGGAGGTGACAGCTGGTTCGCTGCAGGAGGGGGCGGTGGGTGTGGTGCCGGGGGTGGGGGTTGCGGTGGGGGAGGCGGTGGGTGTGGTGGAGGGAGCAGCGCATGTGGGGGGGGGAGCA
>BDCZ01000797.1:0-21086 GCA_001662365.1 Chlamydomonas applanata
GTTGCTCTTGCTTGCTAGGGTGCTTGCGGCTTGTAGTGTTGCCTGCTTGCATGGCTTGCGCGTGCCCCATGTGCGTTTGCCCGGCAACTGGTGTTGTTGCCGCCTCCCTCCATGGATGAGGGCTTGTGCAGGTCTCCAGTTGGTGTTAGCTAGGGCGGTGGCCCGCCACCCCTGCTTTCTTGTTCTTGCTCGTCCCCGCCTCCCCTGTGTCGCCTTCCCCCGTTTCCTTTTCAGTCCTTTTTTCCTGCTGGTTTTCTGATTTTTCTCCTGTTTCTGTTTCAGCTTCTATCAACTCCTTTCCTGCAGGGAGGGCCGGCTCCGGCCGCGTCCGCTGTTTTTTCGGTGTGCGTCGTGCTCTTCCCTGTGTAACCATAACCATAACCCGGCAGTTGTTGCCGCCACCAAGGGCGCGCTTGGGGGCCGTACCAGCGCGGGCTAAGTTTAAGGTTACACGCGCGCCGCCATGGCGAACTGCGCCGGCTGCGCGTGCGGGGCGGCAGTGTAAGTGTCTGTAAGTCTCTGCATTCTCTGCAAGTGCAGTACAAGGCATGCACAGCCTTCATCCATGATGCATGGAGAGTTGGACGTGGGTTTAGCGAGTGGTTCCAGCATGCCGGTGATTGGGTGCGATGATGTGAGTGTGCACAGTGTACCGCCTGGCTGTACCGCTGTGCCTGCTGGGCTTGCACGCCTGGAGTCACTTGGTGCGCTGTTCACTTGCGTCGCCACCGAACAAGCCCTAATGCTCTTCAGACCGGGCGGTTTCAGCATGCCGGTGATTGCTGGATCGCTTTCAGGTGGACACAGCCCATGGCCACGTTACGCTGGCCTTCCAGGTCCGCAGGTCTCCAGGTCAAGCGCGCAGAAGCGGCACTCGGGATGCAAGCCACCAGCTCCTGCTTCAAGCGCCCAAGGTTGGCCATGATGTTCTCGCGGGAGACGGGAGCGTCCTTGTAGTCCCACGGCGCTGCATAGGCGGTGTTCAATTGCACAGGTGATCAGCTGCAGATCAGATCAACTACACAAAAACACAGGAGAACAGCAACAGCAGCTTACCTGGCACCTTCCGTCGCTTCACGCGGGCCCCGCTGCTGTTCCCCAAACTCCCCAGCCGCGTTGTCTCAAAGGCTCAATCATCACCATTCGACCACTTTGCGACATATTAGTCCTGGAGCCATCCTGGAGCCGTCCTGGAGCTCGGCGGGGGGCTCAGCAGACTAGAAATCATCTTCTGTTACCAGTTCTGGGTTCTAATCCCAGAGCTGGTAACATAAGATGAATTCTAGTCTCCGACAGGCGGCGACGGGCGGGGTGGCCAAGCCGGGGCCTCTGATGGGGCATCTCTGATGGGCCGAATTAGTGCCCAGCTGCCCAGCTTCCCCTAGCAGTGGTTTGTGTACAGTGTGAGTCCTCACAGTGTTTCAGTTGTGCGCCAACTGTGCGCCAACTGAGCTGCTTGTCCCAGGCGAGAGAGCAGCGCCATAGGCGGTCAGCATCAGCGCGGCAGCACGGGGAGGTACAGGGAGATACAGCCCCTGGCATAGCCTGTGTTGGGGCTTTGAAGAAATGGTGCAAGTGCCAGCCCTGATCCCTGCTCTCAAGCAGCTGGCGGGTGAGCCGCTGTTGGCTGCGTTCTTGATGGCTTATTTGTTGGTTGATGAAGGATGCGGGTCTCAGCGCTGACGCGTAAGTCGTCGATGTTATTTAAGGGGTTGATAATTCTCTCTTGCTCTTGTTTGGCTTGATGCAGGCTCTGGCCTTCGCCTCGCTGTGGCGAGCAGTCCAGTTCGCGAGTTCTCCTCCGTGCCGTCCCTGACCAATAATGCTAATCGCGCTGGGCCAGGTGGCAGGTCCTCGGTAAGTCGCTGGAGCCATGCACGTTGCATGCTGATGACTGAACACCTGTGGGGCTCAGATGACCACCACACATTGTTCTGGGCCTGCAGATCAGTGGTATGACGGCCACTGTCTTTGGAGCAAACGGCTTCGTGGGGTCATACATCTGCAGCGACCTGGCACGCAAGGGCAGTCAAATCGTGGCTCCATACCGCAGCACAGAGAATGAAGTGCAGCACCTGAAGCAGATGGGGGACCTTGGGCAGGTGCGAGATGGTGGAGCGCATGGGGTACGCATGGCGCCGCGTGGGAGTCCAGCGCAGGCATGGTTGCACTGGGCAGGCATGCCCGAGCAGCAGAGCCGAAAGAGTGTGCATGCACGTGCTTGGGTGCATACATGCTGGCATGCATCAGAGATCAAGGTGCTGGCAGTATACCAGTTTGTGGAAGGCGCGCAGGGCACAGCATGCACAGATGCAGCGCCTACGCCTGCGCTGATGCAAACCCGGGGATTCACATCTTAGCATGGGCCCTTGTGCGCGTGCATGGTGCTGCCGTGTAGATGGTGCTGCTGGGCGAGTTTGACATCAGTGACGAGGAGATGGTCAAGTATGCGATAAGCCGGTCAAACGTGGTCATCAACCTGATTGGGCAACGCATGGAGACCATGAACTACTCGTTTGATGACGTGCATGTCCGCTGGCCTGAGCGCCTCGCAAAGTGAGCACCTCAAGCAGCAAGTCGGCTGGCCAGAAGGCACGGGGCAGCCGTGCAGGGGCGTTGCTCTTGCCAGGGGCAACACAGCTTAGGTTTTGCTGCACGGGGCCCATGTGTCTGCACGAGCGGATGGCATGCATCACAGTGGGCCTGCAAAGGTTGGATGCCAGAGGGAGCGTGTTTTAGTTCCCGGGGGAGGGGAAGGGGGGTGGGGGTTCGGGGGGCTTGGCAGGCCAGCAGCAGTTGCGCAGATGCACAGGGGGCAGCAGCGGTGTGCCCAGCGGCCAAGCCAACCCAGCTGCCCCCAGCCCCACGCCATACCTTCTCCTGACCTACCCACCCCCCACCCCAGCCCACTTCACCCCGGCAATGCAGCCACAGCCCACAGACACTCATCACGCCCGCACCGTTCAAGTGAAGAGCTGGGGTGCATGGCTCACCACCCGCAGGATCGTGGCCAAGAGCCCGCATGTGGAGCGCTTCCTGCACTTTTCAGAGATTGGCGTCGCGGTGGACCACCCGTCGCGGCGCTATGCGTCCAAGGCGCACGGCGACGCGCTCGTGCGCGAGATCACGCCGCACGCGACAATCGTGCGGTGAGCGGCACACATGGCCAGGGCAGGGGGGACAAGCGGGCGGGCGAGGGCAAGCGGGCGGGCGGGGGCGGGCAGGCACGAGGGTTGAGGCTAAGCGGCAGCAGCGGCAGCGCCTGACGGGCCCTGTGTGGGTTGAGAGGGAGCGGGGTGTTTGTCCAAGGGGTGTGTGTGCTGGAGCATGAATGTGTACGTGGAAGGGGTTGTGCATCGCTGTGAGTCCAGGCCTGATGTGCTCCATTGCTGCTGCTCACGCTCGCATGCTCCTGGCCCATGTGCCCGCAGCCCTGGGCCGATAGTGGGCATCGAGGACCACTTCTACAACTACATGGTGTACAACCTGTCGTTCGGTGTGGTGGCGCCCATTGTGGACGGTGGCGAGGCAAAGCTCCAGGTAAGGCTGGTGATGTATACATAATGTATTGATGGGCTGCGCTGTCACATGAGCGTGCGCAGGGTGCAGCCTGTGGCGGGTGATCATGGGTGTGGGCACTAGCTGGCGCGTGCATTAGCTGGCAGCCACTGTGCGAAGGACGCACAAGGCAGTCGGATCAAGCACAGAAAGCAGGCGTTGGCATGGCGCCATGCCGTACGTTGCACGCATGCATGCCGTCTGACGTGTACCGCCTTGACACAATTGTACCACAATTGTACTGCAGCCCACGTGGGTGCGGGACGTTGCTGAGGCAACCTCCGCGATTGTGAAGGAGCCCAAGACCAAGGGCCAGACTGTGTACCTACCCGGGCCCGAGACACTCACGTGCGTGCTTGGCATCCGGGTGCTCTGGGCTCTGTTATGGGTCGGGAGGCTGAGTTTTGGCACAGTGC
This sequence comes from Chlamydomonas applanata, assembly GCA_001662365.1. NCBI lineage: Eukaryota > Viridiplantae > Chlorophyta > Chlorophyceae > Chlamydomonadales > Chlamydomonadaceae > Chlamydomonas > Chlamydomonas applanata. The sequence goes on from BDCZ01000797.1 coordinate 3,975, forward strand.
CCAATGGAGGGAGTATGTGTGTTTGGGGGGTGGGGTGTGGGGGGGTGGCATGGCAGCATGCCGGTTGATGTCTGCTTCTGCTTCCCCCATACCCCTGAAGTGCTCCCTGAAATGTTGCGCAACTTGCATTTATGTGTGGAAGGGGAGGGAAGGGAGGTGTGTGTGTGTTGGGGGGGGGGGGTCAGGACGTGCATAACCATGTCTCCAACACTTGTTGTGGCCCTGCTTCTCACCATGGCGCAGGTTGCGCCAGGTGTATGACCTGCTGATTGAGACGCTGCGCCTGCACAAGGATGACACCGTGCACGTGCCCAAGCCCGTGGCAAAGGCGCTGCTCACGCCGCTTGACAAGCTGCGCCGCGCGCTGCCCGGCCTGCCCATGGACTCACCCTTCAACTCGTGGGTCACTGAACCGTTATCACTTGACATACATGCACAGAAATGCCTGCACATCCTTGTTAAGGCGCTCTGCTTGGTTTGGCCGGGCTGCACCTTTGCCTGTGCTGTGTTGTGCTGTGCTGTGCTGTGCTGTGCTTGTGGGCGGTTTCAAACCCGGCGGCCCTGGGCCAGCCTACTGTATCAAGCCACCGCTTGTGCGCCCGCACGGCGGTTCACCACACCACATCACAACACATTGCATCATATCATGTGAAACACAGATTGGCGATGCTGCGACACTACACATGGCATGCCGCACCATGCCACCGTGCTGCTTCTCTGCTGCCTGCAGCTCTGACTTCGTGGAGGAGAGCACCCACGACCGCGTGGCACCGCCTGGCGCTCTCACGTACGCGGCACTGGGCATGAAGGCCAACCAGGTGCGCGCCACGCACTGCACCCGATCAACGGCTAGTTTAGGAGGAACAATTGGGCGTGCGTTATGTTACCTATGTAGCACGTGCTTGATCAGCGCACGCCAGTGTGCCCGTGGGCTGCGTGTGGCTGTGCCAAGTCAGTTGTCTTGCACAGAGGCAAAGTGGGGGCCCACTTGACTTGCGGCCAGGTGTGCCCTGTCATCTCCTTGGCCCAGCCAACAGTGGGAAAAGGGCGGCGCTACTCCTGGCGAGTGTGCTGTGACCGTGACCATGACCGTACCGCGGCTGTGCTGTGATTGCGCCCTGGGTGTGCCGTGACCATGACCATGGCCGTGCCCGTGACTATGCCGCACGCGCACATGAGTCTGACTGCCTGCGATGCCGCATACCACCGCGCAGGTCACGGACGGCATGCCCCTGGAGCCCGTGCGCCACTTCCGTGTTGGTGGCTACCGCTGGGGCGACATGGCAACAGTCGCCAAGGACGTGCCCGAGTCCATTCGCAAGTATTATAACATGTAAGCGAAAGAGGATGGCATGGGTGGGGGCTGTCTGTTATCCAGCTGTTGGTCTTGCTTTTTTCTCTGGCGTGTTGTCACGCGCTTTGCGGCTGCTTGCTGCTGGCCCCTGGCGCAGGCCTTCATGCTTTGATCCTTGCTTACATTGTTTCAGTGTGGGGTGGGGCCACTGTCTGTGCCTGGGGATGGACCCATGGCGTCTGTGCAGTGAGCCAGCAGCCCAGCTGGCATACACTGCATGGCTGTGCATTACTCAAGTGATGATGAAAGAGTGCCGTTTGCAGTTGCACTCATCATATCCTGTGGCTGCCTCATATGACCCACTTTCTGCGCGCAGCAAGTAAGTGAGGTGCTGCAGGACGCCGGGGCTGTGGAGATGCAGCAGCTGCGCCGCCAGCCACACCCTCTCTTGGAGTGACCAGCTGGTGGTCATGCACTCGGTGCTGGGGGCTGGAGTGTGGGCTGGGGCGTGCTGTGATGTCGTGTGGTGCGCCCGATAGAAGTGATAGTGCTGGTGCAGGGAAGTGGCGGACTTCAGGCGCTTTGGTGGGAGCTCCAGCAGGGGCAAATGGTTTATAGCACAGATCCTTGCCAGCCGCCCAGGCCAGACGGGATGCAGACCTGTTGGTGTTCATGGGGCTGGCGCAAGCTTGTCTTCAATACGTAGTTACAATTCATGCTAGCAGTAGAATAGCTGTAACCCTGGAACTGGTTGGCATCTGTCCCCGCTGCTGGGAGCAGCAAGTGCAGCGAGTTTGGCCATGAAACTCTGCAGCTGGGGGGCACTGCATCAGGGAACATTGCACTTGACTGCGGGGTAGGCCAGCATGTAATGAGCGAAGGAAAAGTAGGACAGCATGCATTACAACAAGGAAAGCATGGGTGGCTGTGAAGTCAGAACCTGATTATGGTATCCGCGAGCTCAGACCTGCGTGTGTTCATGTTCAACTGTCCACCAGCTGCCTGATAACAACCATCCAGCTACCTCTGATTGACGAGGAGCAACAGCGCAGCCGTCACAGCGCTGTAAGTAGATAACCTGGAACTGTGGAACACATCTAATCCGGCAGCTGCATGGGTGTGTGTGCTGCAGACTGGAAAGTTAAGCAGGAGAACTTGTTGCCGCCATTCACAGGGAGTTGGCGAGCAGCCCATGACAGGTCGAAAGCCATGTAGCATGAAACATGCATGGCTGCATGGACTGTACTACGGCCATGCTCACACACGCATATGGTATTTCCTTTTAACGAGTTCTTGGCATGCTTGCCCAGGTTGCTGCCCACCACGGCATGGTGGACAGTCATGAAAGCTTTCTGTAATGTTACATTGCTGCCCCAGCTGCACTGAATACCGTACTCTAAGTTGAAACAAGCCAGATGATGTTGCGCCATCTCCACATGGCGCCACACATCAAAGATACTCGGGTCTCTAGCTACTGTCCCGTGCGCGGTGCAGGCCTCCTTGGCTTCCAAGAAAGCAAAAGCCAGGAGCATCTCAAGCCCCACACCACCGCCAACCGCGTGAAGATGCTTGGATCTCCCTAAGCTCCTTCAGGCACCTTCAAGCTGCCCTGTACTTAGACACGGGCTGTTCTTTACTTGAGGAAGTTGAGCGCCTCCACGTCAGTCTGTGACCGCAGGTGGAAGTAGGTCACGCACAGCGCCAGCCCAATCGCCGTCTCGCACGCGGCAATGGTGGTGATGGTGATGGACATGATCACGCCCTGCAGGCGTGCGCGAAGAAACGTGCGTTAAAAACGAGCACGAATCACTGACATGCTGACACACTGGATGTTGGCTGTGATGTAAGCCATGAAAACAGGAGCTGCAACACAGCTGATCATGTGTGCTTGCATGCGCAATCAAGTTGTGCATGAGCAGCTGAGCACCGCGGTGCAGACTGCCAGCACACGCACTGCGAGGTGCCAAATCCCGGGCATACACCCCACCCCTATTGGGCCTTGAATCCTATGCCCCATAACCAGCCTTTGGCACCACTGCCCCCGCTGAGCAAACAACCTCAGTAGTAGATGCGGTGCACCTGTGGCAGTGCATCCGGGAAATGGTGGGACGCACCGTCATGTCGTTCAGGTATGCCGATGCGAACAGGAAATTGAGGTTGCACGCGAGCATAACGATTTCTGTCGCCAACAGCATCACGATCAGGTTGCGGCGGAACACGACGGCACCGATCAAGCCCGACCAGAACATGACCTGCAAAGGCACAGGACATGCGCAGCACATCCCCATGTCAGGGCCCCGTGCTGCCGCACCACTGGCATGCACAGCCATGCACTGCGAATGGACCGCCCCGCGTCATGGAGCCAGATGCATGGATTCGGTGCAACACCTGGATGCTGCACACAGCGCACACTTTTCTTGCACAATTATGCATTCTGTGCTTGCGGCATCGTTGTGTCGAGCACAGTGCGCACGCTCACATGCTGCGAGAGCCCCACATCAAATGCATACGGCAGGGACAAATCAGTGCAGCAGCTCCCAACGAACACCAGTGCATGCATACGATGATGCCTAAGACAAGCATCAGCTGAAATTCAGTGGAGACATGAGAGTGCACATTTGCCATAACCTGCATGGGCTCGCATGGCACCCTCCCCGCAGTATGCATGCACTCACATCAGTGGCCAGCATGAAGGAGTTCCCCAGCAGCTGCCCATCAGTCAGTGTGCGCACTGGCCCAGCAGCAGGGATGGTGGAAGGCCGCATGGCGAGACCCAGCCCCAACCCCTTGGGGCTGAACAGCCTGGGGCGTGCCCCCAAGGTGCTCATGGCGCGATGGCCGAGCACTGGCATGGACGCGAATGTCCCCACTGGGCTGCTGCGTGTTGTGGGGGTGCCCATGCTGAACATACTGGCCATGTTTGCCAGTCGCTGCTGAGCAGCATTGTCGACAACAGCGGGCTTCTTGTCGTCTGATGTAGACGCTCCTGCCATGAAAGACAGTGGCCCATTGCTGGTTTGGCTCGAGTCACCTGCAAGGACATCGGCAACAGTCAATCAGTGGCGGACAACAAGCAGATAGCATAGGAGCAGGCATGTCAAGCTTGGAAGACTTGAGCAGGCAAGATCGAGCCCCAGCGTGTGTAGTCCGGGGCTCTGCAGGGTCATGCCATCACGCACCACTCCATGTGCCCTGGGTTCCTGGGATACAAGAAAACGTGGCTGATTGCCCTGCGGAGCTCAGCACGCTGGCCTGGGGCAGCAACCTGCCCAGGCTCCTCGCGGCTTGCAGCATCGTTCACCTCAGCTCCAACAACACTATGCAGGCATTGCCCCGGATCAATTTCGGTGGTTGGGAAAGTGGAGAAGGGGTGATGCAAGAGACGAAGAAGGGTTTGGAAAGCGCCTGGAGGACACGCCACTAGTAGGTCAGAACAGACGCCATGGCTCCTCGCCAGGCAATCGCAGTCCGCGAGATTGTATATCAGGCACGTATCACGGGCGCCTGGCGACCTCTCTGAATGATGTTCTAGCTGCTCTGTGACCGTGCTGTTCCTTTTTTAATGGCTGGTAGCTGATGTCGGTGGAGTCTTCGCTGCCATTCTTGCTCTTGTCTGCAGCTGAGCCCGTACCAGCAGGACATCATTGGCCAGGCGTTCAAGAATGCCCCCAAGACGCTGATGCACTTCATTCAGGAGGTCGGTGGAATGCAGGGTTTGCTGGCGCACGTTCGTGGTGTCCTCGTCCAGCTGTCCTGCGTGCAGGCGTGCAATGCAACATGTTTTTCCTGCTCTGTCAATCACCCCTCGATTTGTACCACTTGCTGTTCAACCCTCTGCAGAAGGGCCCTGGGCTTGCCATCCTGGGCATCACCTACTTTGGGGCACTCACGTGAGCACATGCGCATGCCCACAGCTGCTGATCCTGTGCTGGGGTGGAACCGCACACATGGGCGCATGGGCTGCAGACATGGACCTGCATGGGTGGGAAGATGTGCCAGCAGATCACCATGCATGTCTCTGCATGCATCATGCACATGTCTGCGGTAAACCACCAAGTGCGATTGCATGCGGGCATGCAGAGGGCAGGGGCATGTTGTTGATACACCAGAACAGCACCGCCTTTACGGGGTTATCTGAGTTCCCACAAGCTCGCTATGTGGATATGGTTGATATGTGACCCCCAACGCCCGTCAAGAGCCATTCTGCACGAAACGCATCTCTATGTATACAGGTGGACCAAGAATGAGATCCATGCGGAGCGCATGCGTGAGCGCTTTTGAGCAGCGTGCCAGGGGCGAAGCTGGGGAGGGTGGGGGTGCACCTGGGGTTTTCGGCATAAGAGTGTATTAGGTAGCACTAGCATAGAAATGGTTCGGGTCTGAGATGCTGGGTACGGCCAGCTGATCAACAGGCAACCCAACACAGTTGCTGGTGCCTATGGCTTGTAATGTGAGTCACGGATGATGGTGTGGTGCGGCCACCACGTGACCTGCCCAGTCCTTTTGCATGGCATAGTCCGCTGTGCGAGCGGGCCAGACTGCAACTGCTTGACATACTATTGCATAGACGAGTGTAGTTCGGTGCTGCACACGTCAGCCATGACGCAAGTGCCCTTGCTGCTGTAGCCATTGGTCAGGTGCAGGATCTTGGGCCCAGACCTTAACCAGTCCATCACAGCAGCACACAGAAGTCTTATCTGCACACTAAGGGGCGATCAGCAGCGGGGTCATGGCGATGGGGTGTGGTGGCCCGCTAGTGGCCATCATCCCTGCTGCCGCCATGCATTGCACTTCCTCGCAATCCAGGATGAAAGGATGCTGTAGGAGGCATTCATGGCCAGCACCAACACCAAATGTTGGACTAGCACTTGATATGACCCCGTGATTGATGCATGATGAGAGTGCATGTGTGTCTCAGGATTCTTCATCGATAGCGAAGTTTCAGAGTTAGCCAGCAAAATCAGACAGCTTTATCATCAATTCTTGGTTTCCCTGCCGTAGTTGCCATCAATGGAGCAAAGCATACGTCAACTGCAGTGAAGCTGCTTGAGATCACCACGATGCGGGTAGGTGGTGACGGCAGCGTTTACGTCCGTGGCTGGCTGAAGTGCAGGGGCTGGCTCTGACCAAAGTTTCAAAGCACTCTATTTACCTTTCAACTCCTGCTTGTCTGCAGGAAAACAATCGATCGGGCACCCATCCTGGTGGGGGTGCCCATCGATCTGGCTCCGAGGCTCACGGAGGCAGGGGAGGCAGTTTTGATCGTGGCGCATCGGGCCAGAGTGGGCGGCGTGGCCCTCCAGCACCAATGCAGTCAGGCATGCATGGGCAGGGTGTGCCCATGCAACATGCGCAGCATGGCCATCCACCATTGAACCGTACGGGGCCCCCGCAACAGCGTCCTCCATCCGGGGCCGGATCTGCCGCACCTGCCGGCGCCGACCGTGGCATCCCGCCTCCTGGTCACTTTCCATTGGGTCCTCGGCCACCCACGTTGGTTCACGCCGATGCAGGCGCAAAAACTCAGAGCGCGCCAAAGTGGGCTCACCTGGGTCCAGCTCCTGCCGCATCGGGTGCATCGGCTGTAGCCAAGCCACAACCCTCACCTAAGTCTTCTACATCTGTCCCCGGTCCGCCCCCACTTCGCCCTCGCGGATCCAGCAGCAGCGAGCCAGCAGAGCCTGCCATGCAGGCACTGGGCAGGCCCGTGGTGCAGCGCAGCAGCACCTCGGGGGCTGCCGTCGTGAATCTGCAGCCAGCCGCCAATGGGGACGTGGGCACTGGTGGCGCGGCCGCAGCAGCGCACAATCAGCCAGCCACGGCCGGTGCAGCACCCACCGCCACTGCTGCCACTCAGGCCAGCAGTCAGTCCGCCGCAGCAAGTGTTGGTGCTAATGCCAGCCATCCGATGCACGGGGACTTGCCGGTGCTGAAGTTTGGGTCCATGCTGGCACCTGTGCCGGCAGGGGCACCTCCCTTGCCCAGTGAACCCTCACCCAGTAGTGGTACTGGCAAGCCTGTGGCAGGTCCTGTACCTTCCCCCAGGGCTGCATCCATCGTGGCCATACCCCCTGGTCAACTGACGTTCGGCCAGATCCAGATCCCAGCGCGAAGCACTGCCATTCCAGCCAGCAGCATAACAGACAAAGATGCACCACCCAACAAGTCAGCTAGACAGTCACATGATGGCACACCGCCAGAGCCCAGTAAACTACCCCCCTCCAGTCAGCCAGGAGCGCCAGCGCCAGCGCCCTCCAACTCTGGCCAGCCCGGAGTACAGCAGCCAGCTGCAAGCAGCCCCCCGAGTGAACATGTTGCTGCCAGCACAGCTCATGTGCCAGCGCCCATCGACTCACCAGGCCCAAAGCCTGTGGGCGCATGGGGAACAGGCCGCTTGTCAGCGGCTGCCATTGCAGCGACGCCGCCACAGCGCGCAAGGCCGCAGCACAGCGCTGGCAGTGGGGTGCCACATGGGCCCAGTGCAGTAGGCCATGCAGGGCATACTGGAACACTGGGGCAGGCACTAGTTCATGGGCATGCTGCAGCGCACGGCCCAGGAGCATCACGCAGTCATGGGGGTGTGGCAGGAAGCCAGCATGCAGGCTCTGCAGCGGCGCATGCAGTTGGCCATCCTGCACCACGGCATGCAATCAGCACAGCACCAGCAGATGCGGCTAGCCATGCTGCACCGCTGCATGCAGCTGGCCATCCGCCTGCGGCCGCACCGAGCGGTCCAGACACAACAGGGAATGCTGTGGCAGCTTCCTCGCAGGCAACGCCAAGCCCCGCCAACCCTGCCACAGCACTGCCCACACCACCTGCAGCCAGCACCACGCCCACACAGAGCAGCTCGCCATCAGAGCAGGTTCTGCCTTCAGCCAGCAATCCCTTTGGTGTCAGCATCAGCTGGGCGCAGAAGGCGGCACAAGCTGCAGACAGGTGGGACGTGGGACAGAGCAGGTTGCTGCGTGCGTACACCTGATGACGCGCTGTGCTTGCTCTCCTGCCAGCATGTGGCACGCTCCTATTGATGCAGGCGCTTGTCGCACTTGTTGCAGTGTCTGAAATGTGCTGCAGTGTATGCACTATGACATGGATTCACTGCACGCATGCGTCTCGACGTGCAGGCCCACGAAGTCAGCTGCTGGGTCAAACACCAACTCCAATCTCACCAGCCCCCGTCCCAGTTTGAGCCCCAAGATCAGTGCAGGCACCGCACTCATCTCGTGAGTGTCTGCATTTTGCACCGGCCCTCTTCACCTGGGTTGACCATCTGGCTTATCGCTAACACTGACCTGCGGGCATGCATTGGTGTTTGCGTGTTGGTGCCTGTGCTGCTGGGTCTGCCGCGGATGCTTCCTTTCACGTCAGCTGAACACGCAATCCCACCCGACTTGTCGCGCCTCAATTCAGGTCGCGGCCGTCTCACGATGCACACCCCATCCCGTCCACAGCAGTCACACTTCAGCCAGCTCCCACAAAGGGTGACCGGCCAGCTGCTGCACCCAGCACAAGCCATACGCGTGACACGTCCAAGCATGGCACACCCCACGCCACGCCGCCAGTGTCCCCGGTCAAGCCTCTTGCACACAGCTCTGCCGCAGCCACGCCTGCTGCGGATGCACCACACAGCAAGCCCGAGGCGAATGCCGCGGCACCTGATGCACCAGCTGGTGTTGCTGCTGCTGCTCCTGCAAGCAAGCATGGCCCAGCTGGTCTCGAGCCAGCAGGCAGCGGGACGCAGCCAACTGCTGCCGCATCCGCTGGGACGGCGTCATTAGCCAGTGCGTGCTCAGATGCAGCAAAGCAGGCAGCTGCAGCATCACATAGCGAGGGCTCGATCGCTGATGCCGCACCAGCGGCTGCTGCTGATGACACCGCACCAGCAGCAGCGGTAGCTGTGCACACAGGAGGAGAGGCTGGGGGAGCTGGGGAAGCAGGGAACGCAGCTGCATCACCAGCACCCGCAACCCCTTCCATCAAGTCATGGGCCAGCATGGCAGCAACCGCCAAGGCCGCGCCAGCGCCTGCAGGCCGTGGGCGGCACGTGCCACACTCAGCCAAGATAGCCAGCGGTCCGCATGCACATCTGCATACGACCCCGGGAGCGCACCACGCCCCAGGCCTGGCGCGGCCTGCTGTCGGGTCAGCAACGTCACATGCCAGCGCAGGTGCACGTGCTGGTGGCAGGGGGCTGGCCCAGGGCAACCGCGGTTCACTGACAGCAGCTGAAGCAGCGAATGCGTCTGCTTTGGCGTTGGGCTTCCAGGCGGCTGAGACCCCTGTGCCGGGGCCACTTACAAGTGGTGGCTTGGGGCCTGGAAGCGTCAGCGGCCTGCCTGGCACACTGGGTGGCGATCACGGCAGTGCATCAGGCACCCATACCCTAACCATATCCGGCCCATCCCCTGCCTCCTCACTCACTGGCACTCCCTCCAGTGCGCGGCACCAGCCGCGTCACCCCCCGCTTGAGCGCACGCCAAGCGGCGGCGGCGCACGCAGCCGTGTGGGCGAAGAGGACGGGGGCCCAGAGCAGCTGGTGGCAGGTGCAGGGGCAGGGGAAGATGACGCCGGCTTTGTGGCTGTCAAGTCCAAGGCCGAGCTGGCACGTGAGAAGGAAGAGCGAAGGAAGGCAGAGGCACGCAAGCCAAGGCAGCCCGGTGCTGGTCCAGAGCGGCACAAGCCACCCAGTGTGGGCGGTGCAGCTAGTGGGCTGCCTGCAACAGCTGGTGCGGCCCGTCCTGAGGTGCCCGCGGGGTTAGCTGCGGCAATGCCAGCCAAGCAAGCCAGCTTCAGCAGTGCTGCGCCGCAGGCGCCACAGCGACAACAGCAGCCAACGCCGCAGCATATGCCACAGCAGGCACCGCCTCAGCAGCAGCAGCTGCAGCAGCAAACACAGTCAGCGCCGCCACATGTGCCCCAGCGGCCACAGCAGCGCAGCGCCAACACGTCATCTTATGCAACGCCCAGCGCCTCTGGTCTCGCGTCCCCAGTGGCTGCAGAGCCAGAGGCACCGGTGCCAACCATACCCAGCACTCCAGAGCCTCCTTCAGAGTCTGTGGCAGCGCGTGTTGCTGCAGCCAGTGCCACTGCCGACACGCCAGCGGCCGCGCACACACCTGCAGCAGAGCCACAGCATGCTGCAGCTGCAGCAGCTGAGGCCCTGTCAGCAAGCCCAGCAACACCTGCCGCAACCGCGGTGGTTGCTGAGCCCGCATCCCTGGATTCTGAGCCAGGCGTGAGGTTGGGCAACAACCTGTTTGAGGCCCTAGCCAGCCCTGCCGCAGTTACGGACAGCACCCCCAGCGCCACTCCCAACCGTGATGCCAGGACCGCAGCTGCCAATGAGGCTGGCTCAGTGTCTGCCCACCTCATTCTGCAGTCCCTCCTGACCGCCAACACGTGTGAAGAGGGCAATGAGGGCAGGCTACCCTTCCGCTTCACCCCTCGTGGCCTGGTCAACACGGGGAACTCGTGCTTCGTGAACGCCCCCCTGCAGGCCCTGCTTGGCTGCGCACCATTCTGCAGCTTGCTGCTGCAGCTGCGTGACGCGGCAGCCGCGATCGATGCGCCAGCCACGCCCACGCTGCATAGCCTGGCGGCTCTCGCGTCTGAGTTGGATCCTGCTTCCTCTGGGGGCAAGGCGCTGAGCTCCACTGCAGATGGAGCGGTGGGCGCGGGTGGCGGCCGGGAAGGCAGCACCAGCGGCACGGGCGGGCAAGAGAGCGCGGACGGCCCCGTGCCGGGCGCGACCGTGCCGGGCGGGGAGTGGTCTGAAGTGACACGTCCGGGCCGCAAGGGCCGAGCCAGCAGTTCCTCTCCCATGCACGCGGGTGGCCACAGCGTGCCATCCCCCCTGGCCCCCAAGGAGGCGGCTGCACAGGCCAAGGAAGGTGTGGCTGGTCCAGCAGGTGGTGCCGGCAGCTCCATTTCGGCCATGCTGTTTGGGTCCAAGCCCCTCGTGCCTTCTGCCCTGAACGAAGTCATCCGCAAGTTCAGCCCCCAGTACGCAGCAATGGCAGCAGCACAGGCGGCAGGCACGCTGTCTATGGCACAGCGGCTGGCGCTCAAGAGCGGTGCGTTGCTTGTAGGCCAGCTGTTGGCCGGCATGCTTCACAATGCTGCCTTGTTTCTGCACTGGTTGCTGCTGCGCTGCGCTGCTGCGTGCTGCGTGCGTCCCACAACCTTGCGCTGTCTTGCTTTGCTGTGCCATGGAAAGGTAAAAGGCAGGCGGCATGCTCGCATGCACCCAGCCCACTGCAACCCTGCCATATGAGTAGCATGCGTGTCACGTAAATGTTACCGCTATGCGAGCAGCCAGAAGGACGGTTGTGAGAGTATTGCCGCGCAACCACACCCGTGGCGCGTCGATTAGTTAACCCAACCCACAGCGACGCGCGTGCCACTCGTTGCACCTGGGCCCTGAACCCATGGCCCAGTGGCTCCAGCGCCATGCAACACATAGTCACACTTCCACCACAACCCTCCTCGCCCAATCCCTTCATGTATGCCATATAGCAGCCTGTCTTGAATCTGGCTTCTTGCCTGCGGCGTGCGAATTATGACATGGCAACATGTGCCCTGGGAATTATCAGTCGCATGCAGCCACCAGCGCACGGGCAATCTATTTGCTGACCCCCTGCACCTGCGCATGGTGTGGTGTGGCCTTCATCATGTTGCCGGCCAGCAGCTCTGCAATTTCAGATCTCAATCTTGACCACAGTTGACCTCATGTTGCTCCCCGTAATGCCCGATCTGCAGGCGGCGTGCAGCACCAGGAGCAGCAAGACGCACAGGAGTTCCTGCACTTCCTGCTCGACCACGCTCATGAGGAGTTGTTGGTGCTGCGCAAGCGCGCGGCCGACGCAGGGCTGCTGCCCCCGCCCGCGCTCGCTAATGGAGGCAGCGGTGGGGGTGCCGGCACTGACGACGAGTGGGCGCAGGTGGGCACTGCCAGGCTGGCGGGCTGCTGCCTGCATGACTGCATGAGTGCCGCCGCCTGCTGCGTGCTGGTGGTGGCGGTAATTTGCTGGTGGTGGAGGTGGCAGTGCTGTTGATGGGATGCATGACATGGCAGGCAGGGAAGCTTGGCCGCGTGACAGGCTGTGCGGGCCTCTCAGGGCCGTGAGGGGCGGACTCCCTGTGGCAGATGTGACAGACCCCATAGGCGCTATGCAGCCCCGCCTGCTCACATCGGCATCCAGCAGCTTTGTCCAGCCGCTGATAGTCCCTGCACTCTCTGCCCGCCCTGCCTTGATCCCCCAGGTTGGTAAGGGCCGCAAGAACAAGGCCGCAGTCACCCGGCAGGCGGGCACGGTGGGCACTGATGTGCATCGCTCCGCTATCGATGCCATCTTCTCAGGTGCGTTGCAGCTGGTAGCGCCGCTGCCTTATGCATCTGACCTACAGATAGCGCTCCGCTGCCAAGACTTATGCGCAATCGTGCATATCGCGGAGCACATACACTACCTTTGGGTGGCTCCTCGTTTTGTGTTGGTGTGGTAACGAACCTTAACGTGTTTCAACGAACCTTGCACCCACTACCTGATCCCCTGCACTTCAGGCTCTGCAACTGACAACTTGCCACAAATGCAGCCCCCCCCTTGCCACCTCTCAGCTCACCCTTGCCACTCCAAAACTGACCCTCCTTACTCCCCCCCTCCTCCACGGCCCCCATCCCCAGGTGCGACCAAGAGCGTGATCAAGACCAGCTCCGCGCAGCCGAGTGCCACGGTGGAGGGCTTCATGATGCTGCATCTGGACATTGACGTGGGCAGCGTGCACAGCCTGGACTCGGCACTCAGCCACCACCTTGCGCACGTCACGCTCACGGGTGCGGCAGGACAGCGGCTGCATTCTGGCAGTACAGTGATTGTATTGTGGCAGGACGGGGCTGGTACACAGTGGGGTATTGGCCGCATGCGTGTGTGCAGGGGTTAGCGGCTGCCTGGATGACTGCCTGACATGAAGCATGGGCAGGCGCACGCGTCACATAGTACCAGTTGGGCGTACGGGCCCCCAAGCACCTCCATCAGCATGCCTGTGCTTTTGAACCTGCTTGGAACTTGTGTCCCTGGTGGTGTGCCTGTTCTTTTGTACTGCAGATTACAAGCCCGAGGGCAGTAGCGTGGCCACACACGCCACAAAGTACGTCTACCTGTACCGCCTGCCGCAAGTGCTTGTACTGCACCTCAAGCGCTTCCAGTACACGGGGTCCATCGTGAAGAACCACAAGCACGTCGTGTTTGATGCGGTGCTGCGGCTGCGGCGGCCCATCCTGGGTGAGGACTGCCCGGATGCTGTCAAGGGCAGCGCGGAGTATTCGCTCATGGCCACCGTGTCCCACCACGGCAAGCATGCCGCAGGTGAGCCTTTGGTTGCCACCCACTTGCCTAGCAGTCCTTGTGAGCTGTCAGCTGCAGCAACGGAAAATTCTACATCGAAAATTTGTGAACCCTGGACGATGAGACTGCAGCTGACTAATGCCCACTTAGCCAGAAAAATGATCAGCGTCTACGAATGCCCAGGCCTCTGCCCACCAGGTCCTGTTCACCAGCTAAGGAGCTGCTTGGGGCGTTGCAGCCGCGGTATCCGCCCTGCAACTATTCTAGCCTTCTGGCTGCACCCATTGCTGTGCACTGCTGAATGCTTGTTTGGCGGCATGCTCTCAGCCCTTCTTAGTTTAAGTGATGAAGCACGGTATGCATACACACTCGATTGGACACAAGGATACCGCCTGCTGGGCGCTGCAACGGTTGTGAGAGTATTGCCGCGCAACCACACCCGTGGCGCGTCGATTAGTTAACCCAACCCACAGCGACGCGCGTGCCACTCGTTGCAACTGGGCCCTGAACCCATGGCCCAGTGGCTCCAGCGCCGTGCCACACATAATCACACTTCATTTGAGACCCATGCCTTTTAACCCCACTCAGCCCATGCTGCTGCTCATGCCATCCTTATGGCTTGTACTGCTGTCTACTGCTGTGTACCGCGCACCACAGGTGGGCACTACACTGCCGACGTGCAGCAGCCAGATGGCAAGTGGCTGAGGTTTAATGATGCACAGGTGGATGTGGTGAGCCTGGAGACGGTGCTGGCAGAGAGGCCATATCTGTTGTTCTACCAGCGCAGCCCATCCTCATGAATTGCCTAGAGATGAGGATTTCACCAGGGGAACGGGCGTCTGAAAGAAAAGGGGGATCGGCGCATGCCTCTAGGTGTCCGGGGAGTTGGGGGAGGGGCGGAGCGGGGGAGGGGGGCGTGTGTTTTTCAAGGCACTGGAGCGGCCAAGGAGCGGCCAAGCTGCTGCGCACCGTGCAGTATTGAAGGCAGGTGTGACACAGATGTCGCCTCACAATCACTTTGCAATGATGTACAGTCGGCTGAGCATGAATATAATCCAAGAGGGATGGATTGGGGCAGGCCCTTGGGGGAGTGTACAGGAGGCCGTTCATTCACTAGGAACCGCTGGCGAGCAGCATACGGCAGGGTGTACCCAATCGTGCAGGAAGTGCGTTTGGTGTTATATGTTGGCACAACGCATTTCGACGCATTTCTGAACCATAATCTGCAAGTTGATCAGGAGGTGCATGATGGCAGGCGGCTTGCAAGGCATGGGCCGTTGGTGGTGCTGCAGCTGTGTCAGAGGCCTCGTTTCAAGCCAGTGTTCATGTGCTGCCCATGCAACAAAGCATGTAAGAAACAGCTGACGTTCTCAGATCCTGCCGCAGATGCAGATGTAAGAAGCAGAGCAAGGCAGTGCAGGGCGCACAGGCGCGGCACAGCGCGAGTTGGAGCAACTTGACGGCGGACCTTGTTGCGGACCACGGACGCAGCAGTCGTAAACTTCATAATGCAGCATGACTGATCGCCGTTCCAAGCACACACCCACGATACCCTGTGACCCACAATGTGAGAGATGGGGTAGCAGTCGAGAGAGGGCTCGCCAAGGCCCTTGTTAAGTATAGGAAAGATGCAGCTCCTGCGTGGCAAGACCACTCTGGTGCGTTTGCCCTTGCCATCATTGTTGGCCAGCATGGGCTGCAGCCAGGTCTCATGCATGCTCATCCGCCCCTGTCCGCAGGCGCCCTGCCAGAGCCGCGTGAGGCCCTTCGCCTCCGTGGCCCGCCCCGTGGTCCGCGTCAAGGCCGCCCAGCAAGTAAGCACCTCCCCAGCCATTAAATCCTAGCCAGTCGGGACCAGCACGGGCCATTGCACGCAGCACTGCATCGCATCTACGCATTCATAGCTGTGGCGCATGCGGGGCTCAATTGCCCCAGATTCACCTGGCAGCCAAGGGTTGGACTGGCATGGAACAAGTCATTCAGCCAAGGCACCTGCAGCGTCCACACCCAGCTGAGCAGCACAGATTCCACCAAGCATGTGTATGCTGCCCAGTCTCCACTGTGCGCGCTTCGCGCCAACGTCCATGTGGCCGCAGCGCCTGCATGGCTCCTTGCTGCATGTGTGGGTAGGCAGGACCATGCAGTGGGTGCACCATGCCAGAGAAGAGCTCGTGCACAAGCACCTGCCACCTGGCCAGGCATGCAGCCTGCTTCAACCTATTCATTCTCATGGTCCCTGGGTCATCTGGCTGATGCTGCATTAGGGCGGATGGCGTACCCAGCTCATGGGAACCAGCCGCAGTGGATCACACCACGTGGCAGCCCAGCTGTGCGCGCTCGCAGCTGCAGCGGCACATGAAGCCCAGCTTGATCCTGAGCACCTTGAGCGTACCAGCATGCCCACACGCCACCTGCCTCCGGTGCCTGCAGCATCGGCATCGAGAGTCTATGCTGGGGAGCATGCACGCACCGTGGGGTTCAGCAGGCACCCCCGATCCGGAGGATATGCAGCAGGTCCCTCTATCCCATGGTGCTGCCCCTAGGCCCTTCCTTGATCGCCCCTGCTGACCCGCCCCTGGTGCCCCCTTCCACCCTGCGCCCTCATTTTGCAGGAGGAGGTGGAGGAGGTGGATGTGGCTGCTGTGATGCGCGTGGCCGATGAGGTCATGTCCGCGTATGCCATCGAGCTGCTGGTGGATGACGAGCCCTCCGAGACCGCCCTGGAGGTTGTGGCCGAGAGTGTGGACGCCAGCCTGGAGGCTGCACGCGGCGAGCTGTCCGCTGCCCTGCAGGTGCGCGAAATCTGTGCTTTTCGGTTGGCTGGAGTACAGGTTTCAGGTTTCGGCTGGCTGGAGTACACATGAGCAGCTACATGCATGGAGAAGGAAGCGGGGGTGGGGGGGGGTAATATTGGGTGGGGGCGAGGGGGGTGCATGGGCGACACGCTGCATGCTGGCCGTTGCGCAAGGATGCATGCTGCTGCCGCGACCACTGCCGTGATGCTGCTGGGTGCAGCGGGGCGTGGGGCATTGCATGAGCATCATCGCCGCATGCCCCAGATGTGCGCGGTTCTCTGTACAAGGCATGCACGGTTTTAGAGGAGGGTCAGGCAGGCCCGTAGCCTGGTTACTTCGCACTTGCATGCAGCTGGCTATGGCGCAGCACACCATACAAACATTTCATCGATCGTCCACGGTCGCGCCTCGTGCCCTGCCGCTGCCCCTTGACATGCACTTGCTGCCCCTCTGCTGTGCGTACAGGCCACCGCCGCCACCCTAGCTGCCAGCGCCGAGGTGGCCGAGGTGACCGAGGTGACTGACTACCAGTCACCCGCTGGCTTCCGCAAGTACGACGAGCAGGAGGAGGTCGTGTCGGGCGACGTTGTGGCGGCTGTTGCGCCCTTCAAGCTCACTCGCCAGGTGTGTGACTGTATGCGTGGGAGGGGGAGGGTGGTGTGTGTGTGTGTGGGGGGGG
>BDCZ01000799.1:4172-19006 GCA_001662365.1 Chlamydomonas applanata
CGACCGGAGGAAGGACAGGAGTAGGGTTAAGGTTAAGGTTACACAGGGAAGAGCACAGCGCACACCGAAAAAACAGCGCACGCGGCCGAGGCCGACCCTCCCTGCAGGAAAAGAGCAAAGCGAGGCGGAACAGAAACAGCAGGAGAAGGAGGGTGGGGTGGGCGCTGGGGGTCGGCAACTTCCACAGCGCCACACTGTTTTGCAACCTCAGCAGGTCCCCATAGCTGCTTCCCACCAAGCGGCTACGGAAGTGGTGGCCACTATTCAGGATTATGTGTGCCTTGGTCGCATACCAGCTTTTTGGAGTGGCAAGGTTTCGAACGAGCACCCATTCATAGGAGTGTTGTCACAGGAGGGGCAGGCTGATCAGCTTGTCCTGAATTTTAACATGCATGCACAGGAGATGAACTGACAGGGACGTTACGACCGTGTCTGATCTTTTTCTGTGTGTGTGTTAGTGTAGGCTTTGTTGGGTGGGCTTGCCTGCGCGCGTGTGTGCTCCGGGCTCCGGCCTGTTGAGTTGCTGTGTGCTCCCGTCCTTTTGCTGAGGGTTATGGTTATGGTTACACAGGGAAGAGCGCGACGCACACCGAAAAAACAGCGAACGCGGCCGGAGCCGGCCCTCCCTGCAGGAAAGGAGTTGATAGAAGCTGAAACAGAAACAGGAGAAAAATCAGAAAAGCAGCAGGAAAAAAGGACTGAAAAGGAAACGGGGCAAGGCGACACAGGGGAGGCGGGGACGGGCAAGAGCAGGAAAGCAGGGGTGGCGGGCCACCGCCCTAGCTAACACCAACTGGAGACCTGCACAAGCCCTCATCCATGGAGGGAGGCGGCAACAACACCAGTAGCCGGGCAAACGCACATGGGGCACGCGCAAGCCATGCAAGCAGGCAACACTACAAGCCGGGTTTGAGGGTTTTGTGCAGGGGTTGCTGTGTGCTTCCTCCTCCGCCCCTCTTTTGCCTGCTCCCGCGGTATAGGGCGAGGAGCTGGGTTGTTTTGCTCCCCTGCAGGTGGGATCTGCAGGCTCAGGGGGCAGGGGTTTTTAGGCTGGGCTGCCAGCGTTTCCCCATGGCAGACGGGGCTGGCCGGGGGTCACAGCGCTGCTCAGTACGTTCCAGGCAGGGGCTTTGCCAGATCTGTCTTCCTTTTGAGCCGCCTCCCGTACTAGTGTACTCTGGGTTGAGGTCCTTAGGGGTGGGTTCATTGCCTTAGCGTGCTGAGTGTTTAGCTGCCTGGTTGGCCCAGGCTGTCTGTAGTCCCACAGGCTATCCAGGATCCAAAGCCTCGCGATCTACGGACCCGAATGGGCTGATACAGGGCGGGACTGCAGCAATGCAGTTGTGCCCCAGATCGTGTAACAACCAACTACTTTTGGGGATGCTGCCATGTGGGGCCTCACGACCAGCGAGGATAGGGCTGCTGGGATGTGGTGATGGACCCCTTCTTATGGTCGCTGCCCGAGTTGGCCGTGCTGCTCGTCAGGGCCGTGCCGCAGCCCGAGCAAGTGGCAGCCGTACCCGCTGAAGTCGTCAGACACACCAGGCACGATGACGTGTGCTTGTACGACGCGAACAACATGTTGGTTTCCGTTGCTTTGCATTCCCGGCACACGGCGAACCGCCACCGCTGGTTGGTCGCAGCATCGGCGGTATTGTACTTGTCGAAATGCGACAGCACATCGACTGGGATGAACATGTTCGGCAACGTTTTGTGTCGTTCCTTCGAGTTGACCGGCACCGGCGAGTGCCGCTTTTTCATTGGGTGGCCAGTCCACGCGCATTTGCCCTTGTTGGACTCTTCAGCTCCGCTGTGCATGCCAAAGAGCACGCCCTTGCCGCAACGCTCGACTTGCGCCTTCAAGTCGTCGACCTGCTGCTGGATCTGCGCATGTTGCTCCTGCATCCGCGCAAGTTTTGCATCATCCCCTGCCTTGCGGTCGCGCTCGCGTGCCGCCGACACCGCCAACACCCGCTCCGTTTGCGGGCGTGGAAGGGTCGCCGATTTGGGACGCGCGACGCGCTGGCCAGGGGCGAAGAGGATCGGCGCACCCGCGCCCGCGCCCATCGCGTGAGGCATCGACAGCAGGCCACCACAGCCGCCCATCGACAGCAGGCCTCCGCTGCCGCCCAACAAGCTGAGCGGGGCGAAGGACAGGGGCGACATCGTGTCGGCATACGGCAGCGGCGCTCGCCAGCACGCCATGCCAGCCATGTTGGCCATTCCGGCCATGTTCACCATTCCGGCCATGTTGGCCAGGCCGGCCATGTTCACCATTCCGGCCATGTTGGCCATGTTGGCCATGTTGGCCATGCCGGCCATGCCGGCCATGTTGGCCATGCCGGCCATGTTGGCCATGCCGGCCATGTTGGCCATGCCGGCCATGTTGGCCATGCCGGCCATGTTGGCCAGCTCCGCCGCGCAAGCTATGTTGGCAATGGTTGCCGACGCCCCGCCCCGCATCGCACGGCCCGTCGCCAGCGGTGTAGCGGCCTGCTGTGCGCCGTCGTCCCGTCCGGATCCCAGCCGTTGCAGGTGCAGCACCGCCTGCAGCACGCTGTCGTTGGGCGCGGTTACGTTTGCGCACGCAGACACGGGCGCGTTCGCGTCCTGACGAGTCTGCGTCGCGCGCTCGTTGCCCGTCGCGTCGACGAGAGGGACGGGCGTCTCGGGAACGACGACGTCGAGGGTAGCTTCGTTGACGTTGGCGTGCGCGCGTGCGCCCGCACAATCGACGGCCGGCACGGTGCCGGCCACGCACGAGTCGGGATCGACGTTGCGTCGCTTCGCATCGCCGACGGCGCGCGCTCCGAGGGCCGTGCCTGCACCAGCACCATCGTCAAAACCAGCGCCAGCGCCAGCGTCATCGTCGTCGTCATCATCAACGCCAGCGGCAACGCCAGCGTCATCAACGGAGTCAGCGCCAGCGACAAAGCCAGCGGCATCAACGGAGTCAGCGCCAGCGCCAGTGTATGAGTCATTCATAGCGCCAGCGCCAGCGCCAGCGTCATTATCGGAGTCAGCGCCAGCGCCAGCGTCATCATCGGAGTCGGCGCCAGCGCCAGCGTCATCGTCGGAGTCACCATCGACAGCGGCAGCGGCAGCAGCAGCGTCAACGTCAACGTCAACGGCAGAGACAGCGCCATCGACAGCGCCCTCTGTGACCGGGGCGCGCTTGGCCCGCTTGGCCCGCTTGGCACGCTCGCTGCACAGGATGCTCAGGGAATCGTTAGGCTGTCTTTTCTTCTTAGAGTTGGGCGTCTGGTTTGCGACGATAGCGCCTCCTTTAGCGAACTGCTTGATGCCGGTGCGGACAGCATTGAGAGTGAAGTAGTCAAAAGTTTCGTGCGGGTAGCCGGGCGTGGCGTGGAAGCGGACGCTGATGCCCTTGTTGGCGCCGTCCTTGGTCTTGCGCAGCACTTCAAACACGGTGCCTGAAAGGGGGGTTGAGGATGGAGCGGATGGGCATGGCATGGCATGCATGGCATGGCATGGCATGGCATGGCATGGCATGGCATGGCGAGTGCAGACACGACACGGCGCTGTGCAGAAGTGTGTTGAGAGGTAGCGCGTGATAGCGAGGGTGGAGCCTCACCGTCGTAGAACCGGTCGATCTCCTTGTGTCTGTCTATTGGGACCTTGAAAGAGAGAGAGACGTTGCGGCCTACTAGCTCTGAAGCGGCTTGAATCCAGGCGTTGCTGAGGCGAGGGATGTCAGAAGCGAGGACGGAAGCGCGTTTCCTGTGTCCGACCAGGGGAACGCGCAGAAGCCCAGAGTCGGGAATAAGGCCCGAGGGAGGGAGCTCTACGCGCATGACGGTATCTTCGTAGAGGACGAGAGTGCGATCCAAGTCATGTGGATGTTTGTCGTGGTCGGGCTGGTGGTCCTGATCGTTGTTGTTGTCCGACTCGTCCATGACGATCAGCGAATGGCGAACGGTGTGCGTCTGGCGAGCGAATGCGCAGGGATGTGTAGGGCGAGCGAGGGAGTGATGATACGATGAGAGGATTCGCGAGACAAAAGCGCGAAGGGAAAGGCGAGAAAAGGTCCATGGGTGCCTTTTTGGGTCGCTGAAAAGGCGCGTAAAGCGAAAAGCGGCAAGATGCTGGAGGATTTTGTTGGATTTTTATGGCGGAACCAAGAAGCGAGAGTCGCTGCTCGCGCCGCAGGTCCCCCCACCCCCGGGGCGAGACCTCAGAGAACCCGCCCGTCATCGCGCGTCGACCCGCTCTCCCCACGCGCCGCGGCCGCGACGCGCAACACGTCGTAGAGCAGCTGACCGCGAACATCTTTGAAATACTGGCGTCCGAGCTCGTGGTCTGATGGTGGTCGCAGCGGAGCAGCGCCGAGAGGCCGCACATGGCTGCGGGCGTTGCGGGCGTCATCGCCACTCGCCGCCCTGCCGTGTCTCCCCGTCGCGCACGACCTCCATGCCCATGATCCGCGTCTGACGCGTGCGGTTCGCGCCGCTGTAGTCGGCGCAGCACCGGTCCTCGGGGGCGCCGCCGCGCGCCTCCTGCCCACACGCCTTGCACAGGTTGAGGTCCACAACCTGGTACCCGAGCTCGGCGAATGGCGCCACGTTCTTTTCGTCCAGCGCGGGCGGCTTGACGCCCTCGTGGTTGAAGCGCATGTATTTTTTGAACGCGCGTCGAAAGTCGCTGAACGGCGTGACCGCCCCGTGGCGCTGCACGACGTAGACGCTCGCGGTGTCCCGAGGGCCCGCCGACAGGAAGCTCCGGACGTAGTCGGTCTGCAGTCGCTCGCTTTCTTCATGGTGACCGGCGCGGCGTTTGGACGGGACAGTGACGGTCACGTCGGCGCCGTCCGCGAGCACCTGCGCGTTGTAGACGTCCTTGAGCACGGACAGGGTGCGCGACAGCTTGTGGCCGGGCGCGTGAGCCTCAAAGTCGGCTGCGAGCTGCGTGAGAGGCACCGCGCGCCCCTCGAGCCCATCGCCGTGGATCTGCATGAACGTCAACACGTCGCCGAGCACGTCGCGTGCGGGCGGCTTGGCCGCGGGCGGCCGCTCGGCACTTCCTGATGCGCCAGCGGTGTCCGCCGCATCAGGGACAGCCTCGACGGCATCCGCATCATCCGCATCCGTGACGTTCGCGTCATCCCCGCCCGTATCGGTCCGCTGGAAGGGCAGCGCGACGTCGATCAGGAGCCGGACCGCCATGGCGCTGGCGGCGCCCACGTCCTTGGTCGCTCGGCACTCAAAGTACTCCGCGCCGATGTCGGTGCGCGCGGCGAAAGCCGGCGACGCGCGGAAGGCGTCCAGCACGGCCGCCTCGGCCGTCCGTCCATGCCGCACCGCGATCGTGGCTAGGAACGCGGACCCCTTGGGGTACTGCTTGGCGCGCTCGCCGATACGCGATGACCACCCCGGCTTGAACACGGGCTCGCGTGCGCGGAGGAACTCGCGCTCGAGCGCCACGTACAACCAGTGGCCCTCCATGGCGCGGACGCGGCATACCGCGCGCCTTAAGTGTCCAGTGTATGCTCATGTTACATGTCGACATCACAAGCATCATCATCGTCCTTCAGCGTCACGCCGAAGTAGCACTGGACCGAGTTGCACGCACCGTCCACCCGCGCCTTCTTTTTGACAAACCCCTTGTTGCGCATCATGCCGGCGAGCGCCTCGGCCGTGACCCCTGTTTTTGCGTTCCTGCAGTCCCCCCCACCCAGCCACACTTGGTAGGCAGCCAGGAACTGCGCGCATGACACGACTTGCGCGTCCCCTCGCGTGCACTGCTCGTTCAGAAACGCGGACAGCTTGTCCTGCTCCGCAAAGTAGGCGGCGCTGAACTCGCGGACCTTGGCCGGGGCGCACCGCTTCAGACCCGGCGCCGCGTACCACGACACCGCGCCTTGCACCAGCCACCGCAACACGCCGGACTTGTTCGTCTCGAGACGCTTTTTCAGGCCGTGGTCCGCTTGTCGCCGCGTCAACGTGGGTTCCTCCCCGGGGAGCAGGTCCGTGAACGTCACGGGGAAGTGGATGCACAGCAGACGCTCCATGATAGCCGGGATCACCTCGCTCAGCTCCGGCATGTGGTTGGTGGACAGGATGCACATGTGACGCGGCGTGATAGTGATCGGGTCCTTGTACAACGGACGCGCCGGGATGCCATCCCCACCGCTGAGCAGTTGCACCTCGTGCGTCTTCAGCTTCTCCCCCGCCTTGAGCTCGTCGAACACCGCCACACGCGCTCCCAGCAGCTTGCCGCGTTCCGCGTCCACGTTGGAGATGTGACGCTCGCAGATCAGCCCGGAGTTCATGGACACGTAGAACGGCCCCAGCACCTTGCTCAGCGTCTGCGTAAGGCCGCCCTTGCCGTTCCTGCAGCGCAAGCAGGACACGCACCACCAGGGGTGCTGACGCCCCCTCCCCTCCTCCTCCTCCTCCGAAAGACCTCGTTCTTACAGTGTTCGAAAAAGACCCGAAGGGTCCCCCCTATGCCTTGTAGTGTTGGTCGGCCTGTTCCAGCTGTTCCAGCCCAAAACCAACTTCCCCCTAGGGGGATTGGAATTTTTGTTTTGGGAAAGTTGGTTTTAGGCTGGAACAGCTGGAACAGCCGGACAGCCCCTGAAGGACAAGGGGGGGGCCCTTTTGGGTCCGGCGCCCACCGCCGGACAGCACGTTTTGCGTGAGGGGGGGGGGGGTGAGGAGGCGGAGCTGCGCGGAACACCACAACACGCACCTGCCGCTGCCGGTGAAGACCGGGAAGATCTCCTCACATACCTCGCCCGTGACGCCGTACCCCAGCAGCTTCTGCAGGAACGCCGCCATCTCCTCATCTCCAGCCATGCAGTCGCGGACCATCGCGTCCACGTCGCGCGTGTCTGCTCCAGGGTCGTACTCCACGTCCAGCACCTTGAAGAGCATGTCCTCAGGGGTGCGCGCCCGCAACGCGCCCGTGCGCAGGTCGACCACACCGTTCTTCACGCCCAGCAGGTGCGCCTTGCTGTCCAGCAGGAGCTCAAAGTCGTCGTGATGGAACATGGGCAGCGCCTCCGCCGTCACGGCCTTGATGCCCGAATGCTTCTGCACGTACGCGATGCGCCCCAACGCGGCCTCGCGCTTCTCCTCCCAATCGCCCACCACAGCGGCGTGCTGTTCCGCGTGCGCGCTTGCCGCGCAGCACGCCGCCACGTCCCCCAGCGCCTCGCGCACTGACAAGATGATCTTTCCGTGCAGCGACGACTCCGTGCCCTGACGCCACCTGCACGCTTCGGTGTCAAAGTAGTAGATGTCGGGCGACTTGGTGCCCGTCAGCTTGATCTCGTCCTTCAACAGGTGGTGCGCCACCCTCGCAAGGCCGTAGTCTTGGCCGTCCCAGTTGTCCATGACGACCGGGTGGATCGTCGACGCGCGCAGCGCCATGTATCCGGTGGGGTCATCGTGTCGCGCCCACTTGTGCAGCGTGCCGAGGGTGACGCGTGGCCCGTCGTAGTCGGTTCGCGCGACGCTGGCCCATGTCTTGAGCGCGTCGGTCGTGTCGAACTTTGGGCTGATCCGCGACAGGCGTAGCCACTCGTTTCGGTACGCGTCCCCCGCCTCGTTCTTGAGCGCCGTCGCGATGTCGCGCCACGTCGCCCTGTCGTCCCACCGGTGCTTGCTGAGCAGCAGCAGCAGACGCGACACCGCGTCGCCGCTCTGTGCACGCGGCAGAGCGGGGGATGCCGCGGCGCCCCCTGCGATCGGCGGATGCCGCGGCGCCCCCTGGTCAGGCGCGTCTTTGGCACGCGACATCGCCCGTTTCTTCGTGGCGGATGCATCGGATGCATCGGATGCATCGGCCGATGCACGCGCGGCGTTGTGCCGTTTCTTGGCGACCAGCTCCATGAGGGCGCGCGGGATCTCCTCGAGCCTGACGCCGACGTCCCACGGTGCGCGTCCTGGCGCCCACTTTTTGCCAGTCGACGGCGCGACGACGAGGAGGCCGCGGGTGCCGGTGGAGCATCGTGTCTTGAGGTCGATGTTGAGGCCGGACGGGGACTGTCGCGCGCCGTCCCAGTATCCCTCGTGGTCGGCCCACGCGGGGCGCAGGAACAGGTAGTGACGTCCCTTTTTGGTGAGCTGCATGGGGCATGTCGCGACGGCGTCTGCCGCACCGACTTGCGCGGCATGGTCCTCGAACGCGTAGCACGCGAGAGCGTCATCGGCGTCCACGACGCACAGGTCGCCCAGGAGGAGTCCCCACTCGGTGTGGGCCGGCTTGTCGGCCGTGAAGCGGTCGAAGTTGTCCCAGGACCATGAGCCGGGTGTCTTGTGCAAGAACAGGGGGGATTTGCTGCCCGAGCTCTTCAACGGCATGAGCACCGTGTTTTCGAGCCGTGGCCCGCCGTCGAGCAGCCACGCCTTGGTGCGTGAGAGCACGTCTGCGCCCCCTTCGGCCATGAGCGCCGGTCTGTGATAGAGCGTGGCGTTGTTTAAGTCGTTATTGCGTGTGCGGCCTTGTCCCAGACGATCGATCGACTGCGCGTGGTCGTGGTCGGGTCGACGGCCCTCCCTCCCTCCCCCAGACATGTTTTGCACCGAAGAGGGCTTGAAGAAAGTGTAACGGCTGTAACGGCAGAAAAGGAACTCAAAAGAAAGGGTCTCTTAGGGCAAAGTTCCTTGGCAGCCGTTACAGCCGTTACAGCCGTTACAAGGTCTGGGGTAGGTAGGGAAAAGGTGAAGGTGAGCTGCATGGGGCATGTCGCGACGGCGTCTGCCGCACCGACTTGCGCGGCATGGTCCTCGAACGCGGAGCACGCGATAGCGTCGTCGGCGTCCACGACGCACAGGTCGCCCAGGAGGAGTCCCCAGTCGGTGTGCGCCGGCTTGTCGGCCATGAAGCGGTCCACTTTTTGCCAGGACCACGATCCGTCTGTCTTGTGCGAGAACATGGGCGATTTGCCGCCCGCGTTCTTCAATGGGATGAGCACGGTGTTTTCGAGGCGTGCCCCGCCGTCCTGCAGCCACGCCATGGTCTGGCGCAGCACGCCATCGCCACCGCCGTCCATGAGCGCCGGTCAGTGTAGAGCGTCGTTGCGGGTGCGTGTGCGGTTTGGCTCCAGCGCCGAGTGCTACACGGGCATCGAGTTGAAGCCGCCCGCCCGCCCGCCCCCCCCTACCCCCTTGATCTAGATGGGAGGCGCGGTGCTACCACCGCTACCGGTTCCAGGAAACTTTCTCCTATTCTAAAATTTTCTGGCGGAGTTTGTTTTGACCGGTAGCACCGGTAGCGGACTATCGATCTGTGGCTGTAAGGGCCGGCTGCCGCACTCCCACCTAGGCCTTGGCAAAAAAAGTCTGGGGGAGGGGAGGGAGGCGCGAGAGACGTGAGTCGCGCTCCCCCGCACGTGTGGGGGGGGAGGTCCACGTGCGGTCGAGCCGAGTCGCGTGCCGTGGTGGGCCTCCGCCGGGCCTCCGGCGTGTCCCCCCCACCCCCCTGAAGCGAGACGCGCGTGGGTGAGGTGAGCTGGCTTGTCGCTAGGGCGTCCTGTCATTCGTTGAGTTCCATGATGCGGTGGTGAGGGGTGTGTCGGGGGCGGCAGACTGAGCGCAGATGGAACTCGTGGAATCCCGGCGCCCGCCCGTGGGCCCCCCGGGTGGTGCGATGTTGAGTTTATTATAGAGGAGCCCCCTCGAAATTACACATCGCACCACCCGGGGGCCCACGACGGGCCTCGTGCAGCCCCCCCCCCCCACACACACACACAGACGGGCGTTCCCTCCGTAGTGTGCCTGAGGGGCGTGTCGTGCCGGTGGGAGTCGCGGAGTTAGCCCTCGTGGCCACGGGCTTAGCGCGTCCTGTCATTCATTGAGTTCCATGATGCGGTGGTGAGGGGTGTGTCGGGGGTGGCAGACTGGGCGCAGATGGAACTCGTGGAATCCCGGCATCCGCTTGCATGCGCGCATGTGGGCATGTGCGCATGACACCTTCCATGCGAGATGAGAGAGTGGGTGTCGCGTGCAGTCTGGGGGGGCGAGCGTGGGTTGTTGTGTGGCGGTGCGGTGAGCGGTGGGTCGTACGGGCCGTTTGGGGCGCGAGATCGTATCAGGGTCCGGAGTGATCTACGGAGCTGGAGCAGGGCTTGCCCGCTTTTACCGCGACTCGCTGCTGTCCGCGTTAGGTCCGCTGTCAGCGGTGAGTTTTTAGCTTATTCTCGGTGACACACTTTGGTGTCATGTGGGGGTCGCGGGCGTGAGGGTGCATTGGGCCTAGCGATGAGCTGCGCGTGGAGGTGCAGCGTTCCCGTGGCATGGCACGTCGTGAGCGAGCGCGCTGGGGTTGGGGCGTGCACGGGTGTAGTGCGAGTCTATGGTGTCTTTGTGAACTTTTGAGCCTTTTTCTCCTGAGAAACCCGAAACCAAAGTGTCAGATGAGCTCATCAGAAGAACAGGTGCATTGTTACGGGGCATCTTTAAATCGTCCTGACACTTGCATTATTGATTTGTCGCAACTAAGCTGTGCTCATCAGCGTCTTCTCTCTTGTTCTCTCTTGGTCAACCACACTGGACTGATCCTAGAACCATCGTGATCCAAGCTGCAAGCATCTGGTTAACTATAATTCCAGCATCATCGCTGGCTGTGCGCTGCATTCGCGCACATGCAGCGATCGCTCCACAGTAAGGATTATAAGGAATCCTGCTCCTTGTAATCCTTACTTTGCGTCTAGCTTAATATCACTAGACCCGTACCAGACTCCTCGATACGGAGTACTGGACCTTACTGGCCCAGGAAGGCCTTACCGATGTCTTATCGAGGGGACCTAAGAATTACAAGGCCCCTTACTGGCCCACGTAAGGATTACCGCAGTAAGGATTACCCACAGAAAATGCAGACGCATACCGCGGGGCACGAACTGCAGCATGCAGGGTTGTGTCAAACAGCATGCTTGCATGTGAAGAAGCAGGCGATCTGAAGCGATGGGCAGACATTGTAGAATGTTTGCACCATTTTTCGCTTGTTTTCCATCGAGAACCAAGTGGGATTGGTGTAGAAGAATATGAGGAGCAGCTGCATTTTTCGGTTTTTCCTAATTCGGAGCATCAAGCCTCTGAACTTTTTGCTTTTCCAGATTTGGGCCACGCAAGCTTCGTAGAGTGGCGGTAAATGTGTGGTCTTACTAGAGGAAATGTCACATTGCGACAACCCATACACTTGGTGCGTCTCGCGGTTGAGTAGAATGGGAAGTAGGTTTAACTTCTACAATTTCTGCATAGTGCAGACAACAAGCAACGCACTCAACTTGAAGAACCAGCTGCATTTGACACCTCTGTGCTAGACCACACCTTACAAATCACACTCCGATCAAGCGGGGCACCGGACCCAGCCACATACACCACCTTGCCCTCTCGAGATGTGTATCGCAGTCCAGCAGTTTGGACTGCAAACACCCGGCCCGTCTCATCAAGCCACGGGCCACCACTCATGCCTGTCAACACCTGCACCGAAGCAACACGTGCGCCGTGGCGCCTTGTCGGCAACAGCTCATCGGCCACGCCCCAAAGCTTTCCATCACTCCAGCCCATGACCTCACATATCGTCCCAGCACGTGGCTGGCAACGACCGCGCAACTCCAATCCCTCCCCATGCCGAAGCCACTTGCGTAAAGAAGCCCCAAAGTCAACGATTGCAATATCATTGGCATTGCAGCGTTCTACATACTCTTCCTCCTCCTGCGGGTCCCTTGCCTGAAACAACAACGACCTGGCATGGATGTAATCAGGATGAAGGACGTAGTCATGGCCTTCGTCTGGTAAGACCTGCTCAAAAACACGTCCACGCACTGTCACACTGATACATGCTATGTTGCTCGACCGTGGCATCAACGCATGAGCTGCAGTAACAACGAGGCCTGCATGGTCTTGCAGCAGAAACCCTGTACAGTTTGCGACAGGCACCTTTGGATCATTGGTGCGTGTAATCACCAGCGTCACCACGGACGGAGAGTCCGTACACGACGCTTCTGACAGGGCTGCTCGTCTCGCAAGCGTGCTGGTGCTGTGGCTGGTCTCTACTTCATCTGCAAGCTTGAGGCTGTGGGCTGCTGCCTGGCTGCTTCCTTTGGATCCACATGCGCCCATCCCACACAACCGGATGCGCCGTCAGGCATAGGTAGGTCCACAGCTGGGATGTGTGCAAAACGGCGGTGCAGCTCGGCAACAATGCCGTTGAACAGTGCCTGCTCTTCCTGGGTCCAAGCACGTCCGCTGCGACGTTGGTCCTTGAGCTGGTGCCCAAGATCAAACAGGCAGTTGCTTGTCATACCCTTGATGTCCATAGTCTCCTGCGGGCAAGAGGCATACACGCATGCATATTGATGAATGAAGCGAAAATAGACGAGCTGTGCACGACGAGCAGGCGCTGCATGTGCACTGCGTCAACCAGACATCGAGCGCACAGAGAAGAGTCACAGACGTGGATGGCACCTGGCAGTTCACATGCTGCGTATTGGAACGTGGCGCATGGAGTTGAATGCTTTTGGAACGCCTTGCACCAGCACCTGCTGGCACGCACGACACACTGTGCTTTTCGCACATTCTGCTGCACACTGCTGCATGGAGGTGTCCCCCCATGCACTCACCTTCTACAACCTCCAGACGTCTCTATGCCATCCCCACAGCCCAGAACGGTATTGGGCAGCTCGCCGCAGAACCTGGATGTGCCCAAAAGAACGCGGATCCAGTCTGTTCGAGGCACGGTCGAGTCAGCACCCACAGGAGTCCTCGGAAGTCAAAACAGCGCTATGTCTTCAAATACTATGTGTTGAGGTGTCAAACATCCCCTGCAAAACGTCGCACTGGACCATGCACTCACCGCTTCAGGCCTTCTGAGCACCCAGTCGTGGGTTGCCGCTCACCATGGGGCGTATGGCAGTCCCCAGGCTTCGGAATCCAGGTTGAGCACACAGTTGCAAATGGTGTCAGAAATAGCCAGAACGTTGCACAGTGCGGTGAGCTGTGGCATCAACTTTGCTCGTCGGCTTGATAAGTTCCTGGATGTGTACTCGGGTCCCAAAATAACTGAGGACGAACGTCACACTCGATTTCCGGCGCGGAGCGTGCTTCGTTCGCAGCACCAACAGGACTAGTTGCGCTGCGCGCATTGGGGGGACCACTCCGGCGCAGGACATAGCGTCATATCGCCCCTGAGCCCTACTGGAGTCCCCCCTCACTTAGTGCCCCAAAAGTCAGACTTAGTACCACCCTAAGCCGGTGCTGGATTGAGCACCCCCTTGAGCCACCCCTGCACCCCCCTCAAGCCCCACTTCCTGTGCTGCACATAGAGTGCCCCAGTTGCGCGCTCAGCATGCAGGCACACATGCTTGCATGCCTTGCAGATGCCTGCTGCCTTGATGCTTCTGTTGCCCATGCTGCTGTGCATCAGCTGGCAGAGTCAAGGGGCAATACACGCAACATGTGTTGTGTTACATGCTGCCCTGCTGCATCATTCGTGTAAGTCTGCGCACACTCTGGAGAGTGTCTCTCTGGCTCCATCACGTCCATGCTGCTCTGGGTCCTCAACCCCACGGCATGCTTGAAGGCAGTGGCTTGGCCATGATAGTCGTGCCTGCACAAACAAGCCAGACATATGTGGTCTTGTTGGCCATGTTGGCGAACTTGCACATCACTGAACTGCAACGATTGCAAGTTTGCAACTGCGTGCATTATCGCGGTGCGCAGCTGTTGGTTGTGCCTGCACAGTTGACGAATGCAATGGCCACACGGCCGCACTGTGCACGCATGCTGCAGCAGGCTGCGCACCTGCCCTGCATACGCGTCCATGTATCTCATGTTGTTCCCATGCGCCATGCGCCACCCACCTTTTGCTTGGTAAGCCAGGCAGCTCCTGGTCTGTTCCTAGTGCCTCTAGATTTTTAGCATGCCTGCATTATGTACGTACATGTTTGTCAGTGCTGCCTGCATGGTCACTTGCATCAGCAAAGCTTGCCGCAACTGACGCACCTCCTGCTGATTGCGTCTCACAACACGCTCCAAGTTCGCGTGCCTGTTGACGGGCTCGTGAACTACTGCTACAACCCCAGTCAACGCTGGCCTTGCGACCAGGGCAGCACAATTCCCATGAGCCCGAGCTACGCCTGCATTCCTGCCCTTTGTGCTGGCTTCTGAAGGCGATTTGTGTAGCTGCGAGCGTTCACAGACAGCCTGCGGCCGCTATAGCTAAGACCTACATCCTGTTAAATGGAATAGGGCTTTGGGGCCCAGGGGGGACCCGGTGGGTCCGGGGGGGGGCCCCATCATCATGTGGGGGTCGCGGGCATGAGGGTGCATTGGGCCTAGCGATGAGCTGCGCGTGGAGGTGCAGCGTTCCCGTGGCATGGCACGTCGTGAGCGAGCGCGCTGGGGTTGGGGCGTGCACGGGTGTAGTGCGAGTCTATGGGTGTCTTTGTGAACTTTTGAGCCTTTTTCTCCTGAGAAACCCGAAACCAACCTGGTTGGCCCAGGCTGTCTGTAGTCCCACAGGCTATCCAGGATCCAAAGCCTCGCGATCTACGGACCCGAATGGGCTGGTACAGGGCGGGACTGCAGCGATGCAGTTGTGCCCCAGATCGTGTAACAACCAACTACTACTACTACTACTACTACTTTGTGGCCAGGCAAGGCCTAGCCGCAGCAGTCAGAGCAGCAGCCCTACCCGCGCCGGCTCCGGCCGCGTTCGCTGTTTTTTCGGTGTGCGTCGCGCTCTTCCCTGTGTAACCATAACCATAACCCGCGCACAGAGCAGCGCGGTATCAGATGCTCTTGCATGGCGAGCGGCCCAGCCCCCTGATGTCATCTCTGATGTCCCCACCACAGGCTGCAGGGCGC
>BDCZ01000800.1:0-20973 GCA_001662365.1 Chlamydomonas applanata
CGGCCCCCCCCCCCCCCTCGCTTGGCCCCTACAGGTTTCAAGCCGAAGTCCCCCGCACGCCCTGCATCCCGCCACGCCCTTCCCATTTACCTTGACCATCGTGTTGGCATCAGTGACGTAGCCTGCCGCCAGCTCGCTCACATGCACCAGTCCCTCCCTGCCAGGGCCCAGCTCCACGAACGCACCAAACGCCTGCACTCCCGTCACCTTCACACCCCTACCAATAGACCATACCAATTCAGCACGGAAGGCAAGTACCTCAGTAGCCAGGACACACAAACAATTGTTCCGGAACAGTGCTGCTGTGTGTTCCAGGCTGTGGGGCATCCAAACTGCCCAGCCAAACATACCCCAGTGGAACTGCAGTCCAAGCGCCCAGGCAGGGCAGGCTGGCCAGCCGGGCGGCAGGCATTAGGTAGGTCGGCAGGCAGGCAGGCAGGCAGGCAGGCAGGCAGGCACAAGCAAGCAAGCAGGCAAAGGCATCTAGGCAGCACCAGCGCCATTGGCACACGCACCTGAACACCTTGCCCGCTGGCGGGGGATCGGCTGCAAGGTCACACAGCTCTACAGCACGCTCCAGTGCATCAGCGCTGGGGGCCATGATCTGTACGGCGGGTGCACGGGGTGACGTTGGAGGTGGAACAAATGGAGGAGATAAGACCATAGAATACCATACAATAACAATGGAGAACAAGGACAAAGGAGGCGAAGAGGAGTGTGAGATGGCAACAGGCATAAGAGGGGGCCTGGGGGGCTTTGTTGGGTTGGCCCAACCTCCATGACCCATGACACTCAATCGCACCACCTGCCAGTCCAGTTTACCTTTCTGCCCCAACCCCCAACCAACAAAGTGTAACCTCCCACTGCATATCAAGACACACAACCCGCCCTGATGTATCCCCCCACCCTAACCACCGCTGCCGAGCCGCCCACTCACCCCATTCCAGCTCACTAGCACTCACCAGGACTACTTCAAGCGCCCATGCCAGACGTTCTTCCACCCCAAACTGCCCGTCCCAATCACCACATATCGACCAACCCAACCGCCACATGTCAACCAGCCCAACCGCCACATCCAACTGCTCCAACCATCCCAACCGCCCACCTCCAGCAGCCCTTCATCTGAAACATTGATGGCCGCCCCTGTGGCTTCAGTGATGGCCCGAATTACGCGGCCACCGGCGCCAATCACAGCACCAACCTTGGACGCCTCGATCTGCGCGTTTGTGCAAGGGTCAGAAGGTAAGCAACCAGTTCAGGTATACGCAGTCAGGATCACCGTCAGTCATCAGTTCAGGGTCCTTATTGGGACACGTGGTAGGGATCTGGAACATCCTCATCACGTGTCCCAATAAGACATGGGACACGTGCATGGGACGCCTGGGTGCCTCTTGTGGGTGGCAAGAGGTCACAGGCTCTCACCAAACCAACATCCACAAACCAGTTTTGCTGTGATTCCAAACATCTCTTTGTCTAACCGAGGTTGTCCTGTAAAGGGTTTGGTGATTAGCAATGAGTGACCCAGCAACAGGCACCCCATCGGCTCGTGCGCCCCCCAACAGGCAACCCCAGCCACCCCCTCCAGAGCCAAATCAGGCCCAGGGCTTCCATGCTGGAAAACCAAAGCCACCCACCGGCTTGCGCACGACACGCGGCGCGTACGGGGACAGCGCACGCCGTGGGGCTGGGTTACACTTCTCCATCTCTCCTAAAATGTGGCGCCGGCCATCACGTGCCTGCGCCAGCGCTGCTCGCATGATGCCCAGCGTGATGCCCTCCACCTGAAAACAGGCACGCATGTTGGTTGGCTGAGTCGGTTAGGCACATTTGTTGGTCGGTTGGTTAATCGTATGGTTGGTCGGTTGGTCGGCTTGTTGATTGGTAGGTTGGTGGGGTGGGCGGTTAGTAGGCTGGGCGGTTGGTAGGGTGTCCAGTTGGTAGGCTGGTCAGTTGGTAGGTTGGGCAAGGGGGTTGGGCGGGTTTGTTGGTAAGTCGGGCCCCAGGTCCCCACATGGACAATGCTGAACCATACGCATGACACGCATGATACCCGGACCATACGCACCTTTATGTCCATTTGGAAGGCAGTCAGGGTGTCCGCATCTCCTGCGACCTGCATACACCAAGCAGCCCCAGCACACGCAGCACACATACGTCACCAACTCACCATATGCCGCTTTCAAACAGGAGTTTGAAGCTTGGGAGTTAAAAGCTCAGGGCCCGGACTTCAGCATTTCAGGTTCTCGGCATCACACCCAGCCAGGCACAAGCCTTGAAGGGGCCAGTCAGCGCCAGAGGGCAGCACCATGTGTACTTCAGCATGTACTGCCTCCTGTACCACCCCATGTACTGCCTGCTGTACCGCACCTTGAAGTCCATGTCCCCCAGCGCGTCCTCCGTGCCCAGGATGTCAGACAGTACCGCGTACTTGCCTGCGGTACACGCAGTACATGCCACACATGCATGAACAACGGGTGAGGTGCTGCATGCGAGGCGGGTAGCGTGAGCCGGGTCGTGTGCGGAAAGGCCTTTAGAAATCGTGTTGATGCGATTTATGATGAGGCGAGGGACTGGTGGATGGGTGGGGGGTGGTGGCTAGCAGGACCCTTCATGGCGGGCCAAGGACCATGCCCTGGGACTGAGCCAAGGCCAGGAACTGGCTCAGTGTGGCAAACGCACACCGCATGCACGCATCCCAGCGCAGGGTGTCACATGCGTCGTGCACCCCATGCGTCATGGCACAAGGCAGGTGTGCGGCCAAGGCTGACCGGCAGGTTGCAACAGCCCGGCCCGTTCTCATCGCTCGCGTCCCGCAAGCACAGACCGTCCCGCAAGCCTAGACAGTCCCGGAAGCCTATAACGACATGTTGTTAATCCTGTCTCGCGGCAGGCATCTATGCGCCATGATGGGCGTACGATGTAACCAACACACACACACACACACACACACACACACACACACACACACACACACACACACACACCCCACAAAGCACGCCCCAGAAACACAGCGCAAAAACAGGGGGCACACAACGCCAGCAGGCCGCACCAGAAGGTTCCAGAATGAGGCCCATGGCGATGCCGGCCACCGGGCGGATGAGCGGCACACCTACAGCCGCCATGCCATGCCAATGCAGTCTCTTAGGGTTTAGGGTTTAGGGTTTAGGGTTTAGGGTTTAGGGTTTAGGGTTTCAGGGGTTTCAGCGGATGAGTGGCACACCTGCTCATGCAAGCGTATGCAAGCACATGCAACCCTCATGCAAGCTCATGTGTGGTACCGCTGTTCCAGAAACCCAGTGCTCCCTGTGCAGCGTGTGCGCAGCTATCCAGCAGGTTGCAATGTGTGCAGCTGTCCCGCAGCCCTAGCAACCATTTGTTCAAGCTGTACTTGACCTCTACCAGGCCCATGCACGACAGCAACAATGAACACAACAGCACTGCCCAAACCGGGTATTTTATGGTTATACAACATGCAGCCACGCACCTGCGTCCAGCATGGCCAGGCAGCCGCCGCATACTGATGCCATGGATGATGAGCCGTTCGACTCCGTGATGGTCGATTCAACGCGCACGGTGTAGCCCCAGTTCTGAACAACAGGGGGTGGCAGAGCTAATTCAACAAACGCTCAAGAAGAGTCACAGAAGGGGGTGAGGAGGTGCGAAGGACAGAGGCGTGAAGCACGTGTGATGAAAAACAGTGTGAACAAGCCAAAGAGCGAGAGGAGGTTAAACATTAGGCGAAGAAGTATTGTGCAGAGGGGCAGTCAAGCACACACACGACGGGGCATGCAGACTGGGGTATGCCCATGCATGTATGCATGCCCCATGCATGTATGCATGCCCATGCATGTATGCATGCACGCATGTACATGTCCACATGTGCAGCTGTACAGTACAGCTGTCCACATGTACAGCTGTACACATGTGCAGCTGTCAACATGTACAGCTGTCCACATGCCTGTGCTGGCCCTGGCACCACCGGGGTGAGCGCCCGCTGCGCCAGCTCCCCGTGACCCAGCTCTCGACGGCCTGCATGCATGTTTGCGGCACAGACGTGGACCGTACACCTAGCATGGCGCATGGGCACATGCCGCTTGGCAGGGTGATCAACCCTTGCAATCAGGGCCATGGCATGCGCTGAACACCTGTGCTGAGGTGGTCAAGCCCAAGCGGGGTAAGCGTCCGCCCCAAACGCTGGCACCGAAGCCTCAGATGAGTCAGCAAACAAGTACACGGCTTGTCAGACAGCCCAACGCTCCAGTCAGACAGCCGGCACATGGGCAGCATGTCAGTCCTACCTGGCGCGCCAGTGCGCCCAACCTCCCCCACAGAGGATGGTGGGAAATGGTACTGCAGGTAGAACGGGTCGCCGCCCCCCTACGGTACATGCGTATAGCGGCACACATCAGACAGCACAGTCCAGGCAGTACCGGCATCAGGACGGGCTCTAGCAGAGGCGGCTGACGTGTAGTGGTGATATGTGTGACGCGTGAAGAGCCCTCGTGTGCAGCGGCGCACGCAGGCCACACAGGCAGACAGGGTAAAACCCTGCATCCCGCCACCACTCGGGAAACGGCAGTTAGAGGGAAACTGGAGGTCAACGCGCGTGGGTCAGGCGAATGGTCTGGCTCCAGTTGATGTGTCATCAACGCATGTTCAAAGGCAGCATGCGGTCAAACACGATGCGTAGTCAAACACACCTCGTCATCGCCACGGATGCTCTCTGTGCGCTGTGCATCCGCCTTGGATCCCAGTGTAGCCACACACAAGGCCTGCAAGGCCAGGAGGTCCGGGATGTCCACACACACACAATGATTCACATGGATCAATGAATGGTACAGCACAGGGGTATGCATGCAGCATGCATGGACCTCGCTACAGAATACCGCAGTTACAAAACAGCTACAAAAGGCGCATGTCTGAACAGGAAAGCCAAGTCTCAGCCATGCTCAGTCATGCTGGCAAGATACAGGTGAGCGTCCTCAAGTAAGGTCAAGCCCACCTGTGTCTCCCCCCGTGTGAACAGCACAGAGCCATGTGTGCGGGGCAGCAACCCGGCGCGTGACGAGATGGGTCGGATGTCCCGTAGCCCACGGCCATCCAGCCGCCGGCCCTACACACACAGCAGTTGGGCACGGGAGGTCAAACCATGAGGAACAGTGTGACATCCCAACTGTGATATGCTGATGTCCCGTGCGTGCGCATCTTGGGTGGGTGTGACATCGCTCAGTGTGATGTGCACACCCCAGCCAGCAGTGTGGGACCAGCGTGGCATCCCTCAGCAAACAGCCCGCCTCTGGAATGCCCAGTGCAGGGTTAATGCCTGGACACTGCCCACCACTCGCCGATGCTCCCCACCACTTCCCACCACTCCCCACCACACCCCACTCCTCATTTCCCACTCCCACCCCTTGACTTGACTTGATTTGTTACAGCGTTTTCCGTTAGACGAGGTGCTGCGACTCCCACCCCCGACACCCCCAAACACCCAGGACCCAACTGCCAGCTGCCCAAATGCAGTGCCCATAATGCATGGCTTGACCACGAACCGAAACCGCCAACCGCTCAAGCGCCAGTGCCCAACCACTAACACCCCAGACACACACCTGCTCAACCACCACAGAGCGCATGACCTTGGAAGACACCGATTTGAACACCAGCTGCACCAGGGCAGGTGTGACCTCACCCTTGATCCCCAGCTTGGGGCCCTCAGCCTGGGGGTATGTGTGTAGGGAGTGTCGCAGAGAAAGTGAAAAAGGAAAGGCTTCAAGGGTGAAGTTGAGGGGTGACTGCACGTGTTGCAGTGAACGTCAATGGCTCGGCAGCATCTGGGTCGACCTTCAATACCTGCTATTGAAGCCAAGGCTTTTGCAATGCCCCCCTGCCCGCCCGCCAAAATGCCCGCCCTTCAATTGCCCTGAAGCCTACGCTTGAACCCCACCGAGAGCCAGGCAGAACCAGGCAGTACCAGGCATAACCAAGCAGTACCAGGCAGTACCAGGAAGTGACCAGAGCGTGAGCCCTAGAAGACAGACAGATAGCGCAGGGCCTCCACCAGTCGCATGGAGAGCCCGACAACCGCGCTATAAGTGTTGCAAAGCATGGGCCTCAACCCCTCACCGCCAACAAAGACTTGACCGTGTCCAGGGCCTGTGACTCGACAGCGCCACGCTCGGCCTTCGTCGTGTCACGACTGCGCAGCAGTACATGAGCAGTACACTTGCGGTACACGCCAGCAGTACATGAGGTGCACGCATGCAGTACGTGCGCGCCAGGCAGTACAGGTGACTGCCGGGAGCTCCGCACGCGCATGCCAGCATACGAGCCACGTGCAGCTCTTCCTAGACCCCTTACTCAGCCCCTACATTCAGTAGTGTTACTGATCAATTTCCATGCCAGTTCCCGCCAATGCCCCGTATCTGGTGTTCAGTTCTCACACCTGTACACCTCGGTCAGCACGGGGCCCACCACCGCCTCCACAGCTGCCTCGAGCCCACCAGGCAGCTTCACAAGGTCTGTGCGCTTGGGCTTGCCCACAGCAGCGGCCCATGCCTCGAGCTGGGCACATACATCAGCGATTGCGGCCGCCCCTGCGCCCACTGCTTCGATCATCTCTTCCTCTGTGAGGAACTCACAGAAGCCCTCGATCATGAGCACCTGCAGGCAGTACGTGTCCAAGCATGAGGCAGTACATGTCCATGGCATGTGCAGCAGAAGCGTGACCGAGCAGCAATTGAATGAAAGAGTGAGCAAGTCGGATGAAGGAGTGAGCAGTACTCCATACAGGGCTCCTCTCCTTGCTGGTTAGGGTGAAGCTGATATGCACACGAGCAACCGATAGAGATAGAGGAATTTGTGAATAGGCACCTTCAGGGCTGGGCGGGTGGTTGGTGTTGATTTTGCTTTATTTTCCAGGGTTCAATTGATGCAGTTTGACGCACGCGGTTTTGCTTTGTTTTTCAGGGTTCATTTGATGCAGTTTGATGCACGCGGTAGGATCAGAGTGCGGGTGTTAGTTTGCCTAGAATCTAACCCTAGCGCCTGAGCGCGTGGGGGCTACTGATGCGTGACCAGAATCTGAGGAGGCGGGGTGATTGGTCTGAGGGTGCTCCCCTACAGTGGCTCTCCTAGCCGCAAGCAACACTGCAGCAATGGACAAGTCAAGCAGGCGGAGGCAAGAGGCAGGTTTGGCAAGTGGCAGGTGGTGGGCGATGGCAGGTAGTGGGGCAAGACAAGTGGCAGGTGGGGAGATGCAAGAAGCAGGTGGCCAGTGGCAGGCAGTGGTGGGTGACAGGAAGTGGCTAGTGGCGGGTGGCAGGTGGTGGAGGGTGGCAGGTGGTGAGAGGCAGGTGACAGGTGACAAGCGGCAAGTGGCAGGTAGTGGGGAGAGGAGCGTGGCAGGTGACAAAAGCCGAGTGGCAGGTAGCAGGCGTCGAGAAGCGGCAGGCAGGCGGTGGGAGGCGAGTGGCAGGTGGCGCACCGCATCGCGTGTGCCTGCCACCACCAGGTCCAGCTTGTTAGCCGCGTCCCCCTGCTGCGCCGCGGTCGGGTTCAAGACGGGCTTACCGTCGATCCAGCCCACGCGCACACCCGCGACCGCCTTCTCAAAGGGGATGTCTGCGATGCATCATGCGGATGCAAGGTGCCGAGGTTCAAGGGTCAGGGCTCACACTTCAAGGTTGGGTGTGTGGGGTTCAGGGGTAGGGTTGAACGTTTCACGATGAAGGGCTAAGGGTTCAAAATCAGAGGTTTAGAGGGTCTGAGGTTCACAGTCCACTGGCGCCCAAGTTGTCTCATGCGGCTTATCTCAGGCGTCAGGGGATGGGATGAAAAAACACCACAAGACGGACAGGCGAACT
This sequence comes from Chlamydomonas applanata, assembly GCA_001662365.1. Taxonomy (NCBI): domain Eukaryota; kingdom Viridiplantae; phylum Chlorophyta; class Chlorophyceae; order Chlamydomonadales; family Chlamydomonadaceae; genus Chlamydomonas; species Chlamydomonas applanata. The sequence continues at coordinate 7,860 of BDCZ01000800.1, forward strand.
GAGGGGGCAGAGCAAGCGCGGCCCCCAAGCTCCTAGCAGCCCACCTGACACTAGCAACGCGGCAGATGCTGCTGTAATGGCCAGTGCCTCCGGGGTGTTGGTGCCATCATAGCTCATGACCCACTGCAGCACCTGCAAAGACAGGATGTTTCAGGGTGTAGGTTTTGGGGTCAGCAGGGGACGGTCCAGGGTGTGTAAGGGCAGGGCTGCCTTTCGATTAGGATCGGTCCCCTCAGGATACCGTGCGGATGTGTGTGGGTGCTTCAGGGACTGTTTTAGAAGTAGGGTAGGGTTGTGGTTGAAAGGGGGGTTGTCGAACGCAAGGGCCCGGAGTTCCCAACAGCAGCACAGCGCCCCTCAAACGTGGCACGCCCGCTGCACCCACAAACGTGTACTCCCCACACCTGCGTCTCACTCGCCCAGCCCTTGGTGAACATTGGGCGAATGGGGCGGTCCACTAGACGGGCGACCAACACATCTGCATCACGTGGACGGCCCTCACGCTTGATGTAACCACCGCTGCGATTACACAAGGCGGTTGGAGCGGTTGGAGCAGTTGGGGCGGTTGTGGAGCGGTTGGTTGTTGGGATGTTGGGGGAGGTGGGTTCAGGCGGGGTGTGCAAGAGCGGGTCCCCACACCCCTCTGGACGTCGACCATAATGACACTTTACGGCAGTTCATGATGGCATGCAGTCATGCAGTCAATAACGCGCTTGCATGAAAGACGTCACTGCCATAGCATTGTGTGTGTTTGGCTGCATCGCCCTTCAGATTTGCAGAAATGGTAATCAGGGATCATCCAAAGTGATTGTGTGTGACTCTGTTTGTCATCACCAGGGCGCAGCACTCACGTATGAGGATGTGTGATCGGTGCATGTATGAGGTCTAAGGGTTGGAGGCGTCAGGCTGCTATGCTTCAGGGCACAGCATGTACATGTGTGCAGACTGGGGAGTTGTCTGTACATTGTCACATGTGCCACTCCCCTACACCCAGTCCATGCCATGCCCCGATTGCCACAAAGCACATGAGTGCACAAGCACACAAGGTGTTATTCTGTGACCCGAGCGTGCGCCCCCCCAATCCTTGCCTTGTCCCTACCTCACCGCCCAGCCCTCACATCTAGCCCTGTGCCTGCCCCTGCCGCTGTGCCAATCGTCATCATGCTTCAAACCGTGCGTGCCCTCCCTTGGCAGCCACGACTGTACTCCCTGCCTGCCTGGCGCCTGCCACTGTACTACCCTGATGGCCCGGCACCTGTTACTGCCGTACTGCCGCACCTTGTCTTGCCAGCCGCGCTGAACCGCTCCTGGTAGTTGACCGTAAGCGGTACAAACGTGCCATCGCCCGTGGAGGAGTTGGAGCAGCAAGCTGTCGTGTACAGCATCTGCGGTACAGCAGTACAGAGGAAGGCATGCCCAGCACATGCACACAACCACAGTGAGACCATGGTCAAAGATCTGACCATGCCGAGGTCCTGCTCTGTGGTGTGGCTCAGGCCGGTGCGCGGCTGCAGCCGCCTAGTCGCATGTACGCCCTGCAGCCTGTCTACACCTGCTGCCTGCTCTGCTTGGTAATACCTGCAAGAACTTGGGTGCTAGCGCAGTGGTGTGCAGCTGGCGCAAAGCCATGCAAGTGCATGGCTGTCATCCACGCCATGATGACCAGGACCAGGACGACAGCCCAAACCACCCTCGCCACCCACCGTCTCCCCCATGGTTGCCATGATAGCGCCATTTGCCTGTCGACCAATTTCGCCCGTCTCGAGGATAATCTGCAACACCGTCACACAGCCACCATCAAAGGACGTTTAAGCATTCGATTCGCTGCAGTTGAAACGCACCTCCTTATCTGCGACCTTGAGCACAACCCGATGTGCTTTTGGAGCAGGGCTGCCTGCTGCAGACGTGTGCTGCAGTTGCTCCTTGACGGCTGAAGCGGTAACCAAGCGAGCGGAGCGACCTATGCTACGTCTCGGGCTTTGCACAAGCTTGACCGTGCTGCCATTGCCTGGCACAGCATGCGCAGTGCATGGCGCGACGCGCACCACGCGCTGTGCCCTGCTGCGCACTGCAGCAACTTGCTGCTGGGTGGGCGCACACAACATGCTGTGTGCTCGCCTATCACGTAATGCAAGGGACGCCTTGGTGGTCAGTGTTTGCAGAGAGGCTGGTCACTGCACAGGAAAACCTCACTCCAGGGTGAGCCGTACAACTGATGCCCACCACATGAATCTGCGCTTACACCATTTCTTTCTCCCAAGTGCAGGCATGAAAAACATCGGTGCATGTGGACCAGGAACCTAATGATAATCCCACCAGCCGAATGTGTATGTAGTAGGTCAGTTCCACAGTCGCTTGGACCCCGCCCTCTTCCAACTCTGCTGACAGTGAATGCTTCAGTGTCGTTACCACCTGTGAGTCCAGCACTGCCTCAGCTGACAAGCAGTGCTGTGTCCGACTTCAAAAATCAACCGTCACCATGGGAAACGTGTATCGCAGCACTTGGCTCCCTTCCACACCATCGCTTGTCGAGCAGCGACGAGGCAAAACACCACAAAACAAAACACGCAGCACCACAACAGCCCCGGTGGGGTGTGATGGCGCACACATCGCTGCCGTCACACCGCAGCCGGCAACCCAAAACAAGAGTCATAGTTTGAAGTCAAACCATTTGGGATCCTCTACAGCAGGGATGTACGACCTGCCGTAGTGCTACCATGCAGCACTCTCCGGTCAGACGCACATGCCCTCACTCACTCACTCACTCACTCACTCACTCACTCACTCACTCACTCACTCACTCACTCACTCACTCATTCACTGGTGCGTAGCAGAGCTGGTCTCTAAGCAGCACTGTCTCCAGCCGTCCATCTCCAGTTAGATTGCTGGTGCAAAAGACCAGACAGCCTGTAGCCCATGCATCCAGACCACCATGCACTCATCCCACAATGCGCTCCCGCTCCCTAACTGGCACACAATCTCTCCCTGCACTCAATGTGTCCACAACGCAAGAGCTTCAAACACCAGCACAAAACACATGGCACAGACCGGCCGGCTGCACAGTCAACAGGGCGCATGCGGCCCCTGCTCCTCATGCCCAGCTGGCATGGCCCACATCCAGGAGAACCACAATGCAGTGAGGTCTTGCAGACTGCTTCATTGGGTGTGGCCTCCGAGGTGGCAGCCCTTGCCCGCGCCGGATAGTGCTGCAGGTGCAGTCTTAAACCGGCTAGATCACCAGTACACCTTGAGCGGACTCCTTTTGAACAGTGTGTGCTGGAGTTGCCCTGCGCCAGCCGCAGCTGCGCGCCCAGCCGCAGCTACGCACCACTATCTAACACAGAGCCAGGCGCCTGGGAGCAAGCCCCCTCTGGTGGTACAGCCATCGCAGTTGCTTTGCTTTGCTGGCAAGCTACTGCGCAGCAGGGGGCGAAGGGCCGCCAGCAGCACCAGCCAACTCCCCAGGCTTGAAGCGGTAAGTGATGCGGCCACGGGTAAGGTCATAGGGCGACAGCTCAACTGTCACCTTGTCCCCTGTCACGATCTTGATGCGGTTCTGGCGGATCTTGCCGCTCAGGTGCGCCATGACCGAGACGCCGTTCTCGAGCTTTATCTGAAACATGCCATTGCCAAGGTCCTTCGTGACGTCGCCGTTGATGTCGACCAGCTTCTTGACCTTTTTCTTCGCAGGCTTGCCAGCACCAGCTGGGGGCGTGCCCGCTTGGCTGGCGACAGTTGCATTCGCGTACTGCAGCTCGCGGCCGCTGGTGCCAGGGGCCTGCGCCACGCCGAGGTACAGGGCATGCAAGCCACATGGGTGCATGGCATGCATGGTAGTGGTGCCATGCAACCCTCATCCACCACTGCCCATGCAACAACCCCAGTGCAGGCACCACTCACCCCAGCGCACGTCTGACGGCCCCAACCAGCGCGTGCAGGCTGGGCCACCGCAAGAGAGAAGCCCGGCACAAAGGAAGTGGGCTTGTGCAGGACCTGTGTGCGCCATCGAACAGCACAGCAGAAAGAATGAATTGTTGAAGAAATACTTCTTATTTATGATGCAGCATTAGTTGAACAGCAGCTGCGATGAGGCTCACCCCGATGGGCCTGCAGGACGCCTTTAGTGCGTGCATCGTGAGATGCTGCTTACGACTAATTAAACAAAGCGATGCAGGGCTCAAAATCCACAAAGATCCAGATGGGACACATTATCATCATCCGCATGAGCCAGTGTGATGACGAGGCCATGCGCGTGTTTGGGGGCGCGGACTCCCGCGCAGACACACGGCCTGAAGCTGGTGCCAAGCATGTTGTCAATGCCGCTTCCAGGGGGTGCCACTGGCACACCTTACCTCCAGCTGTTCATCACTGTGTACCACCCCGCCCAGCCGCGGGCACGACTGCCAACCTGCAGCAGTCATGCCCACGGTGCTGCAGAACTTGTCATCCCCGCCAGCTCCACGCCAGCAACGTCTCGAATGCAACTTCGGGAGCAGTCAACTTCATTAACCGGGGGCGGCCGCTTAGCATGCTAGCAGCCAGCAAAGGCGGGCGGTGCTTGTCCCGGTAGCACCAATGTTGCTGCAAGACGAAGAAGCAGCTCTTGGAGAGCAGCCAGTGCTGACATGCCTGGCCGCTCCATAGGCAGCAGTTCCCAGGTAGTTCAAGTTGTTGAGCACACAAGAATCCGGCAGCACGGACGCCGCACACGGGCCCGAAGGCTACAAGATAAGGGAAATGCCAATATGCAAACAAAGACGAAGCAAAGCAAAAAGCGCCCCCCTCCTTCAATGACATGAGCTGGATAAACTACCAGACCTGTCCCAGCTCCGCATGCGTTGACGAAGTCCAGAGGTATTCCTGGTGGTTGCGGGCGCCAAGATGGCGGTCCCTGACCCGCCCCCGGACTTTCTGTGCCCTATTAGCAAGGAGCTTATGCGCGACCCCGTGCTGCTCGTGGAGACAGGGCACACTTACGAACGATCAGCGCTGGCACGTTGGTGGAGCCTGGGCCACTACTCATGCCCCAAGACAGGTGCGCACACGGCTTTGACGCATGCTTGCACATGGCATGCCACGGGCGCGCGTTTGCTTCAGGGCCCCAGGGGCCACATGTGCACGCACATCATGGCGGGTGCGCACTGCCAGTGTGGTGCCAATGCGGCTGTGCTGGGTGCGCGCGCAGGGATTCAGCTGAGCTCCCTCCATGTGGCGACCAATTGGACGCTCCGAGGGGCCATTGAAAGCTGGGTCATGGCCAACCCTGCCGCGGCAGCTGCAGCAGCCGCTAGTGCTGCAGCCACAGAGGCAGCAGCTGTCGCAGCCGCTGCAGCTGCCGCGGCAGCAAATGGCGTGGGTCGTGGACCTGGCGCTGGCATGGGCGCAGCGCCAGCGCCAGGCTCAGGCCATTCAGCAGACCCAGCTGCCCCCTCCCCCGCCCTCAACTCACACCCTCTTACCTTTGATGTGGATCAGCTTCAGGCGCTGACCCTGGAAGGTGCGTGTGATGAATCCGAGGCCTTCTGAGCTGAGTGAACTCAGCAGAAGGGGCCCACCAGCATGTGCACTGTGCTGCAGCACCGCATGCATGCATGCATGCATGCATGCATGCACATGTATGCGAGTGGCTCATGTGCGTGCCTTGGAACTGGACTGAGGTGCTGATGCTGGGTTGAGGCTGGGCTACTCGATTATTCCTGTACCGGATGGTCAGGAGCAGTGTCCTTGTTGGTCTGTTCCATAACCCTAATGACACTGTGTCTGTGTGTGTTACATCGTACGCCCAACATGGCACATAGACGCCTGCCGCGAGACAGGATTGTGCGCTATGACGCTGTGTGCGCATATGCAGACCACCATCCGGGTGCTGCCGTGGGTGCCACTCGGCGGCGCAGCCACATGCAAGCCGGGCCAGCAGCAGCCCCATCAACAGATGACATGGAATGCAGCTCCCCTCAGGGCTCATCCCCTGCCCCTGCAGGCGTGCAAGTGGGCAGGACCGGGCCGCCGACTCAGGTCCCCCCTGGCTTACCAGAGGGTGCAGCAGCAGCAGCTGCCGCAGCACAGAATGTGCCCCCAGGCGTCGCCCTGCTGGGCAGTGGCGGCTGGACCTTCTTCCCCGGCCTGGACTCGCCTGGGGGTGACATCTGGCAGGCCCCAGGCCTCGCAGCGCCAGGCACGCCTGGTACTGATGCACACGCAGCCGCAGGCGCGTCAGGCAGCCCACCAGGCCCCCCTGGGGGCGCTGCGCCTGGCTCCCTAGCAGCTGCCCTAGCCATCGCGCAGTCACGGCTCACTGTGTCCAGCCCTGGTGCAGCCAGCCCCTTGCCATGCACCTGTGCCGCATCCCTCACGGCGGCGGCGCCTGGCGCACCTGGTGGCCCCCCAGGCGTGCCCCTGGACCCTGCCGCCGTTGCTGCAGCTGCGTGCGCGCCCCCCGGCACGACATGCCCCACATGCGGCGGCGTGCGCGGGCTGCCGCACCCGCCCGGGATCACCATGCTGCCGCCGGGCGCGCCGGGTGCTGCGGCGGCCATGTCTGGAGCGGCTGCCGGGCCCGGAGCAGCCCCTGCCCCCCCTGGCGGCTCTACAGCTGTCATCAGTGCCAGCTCATCTCACCTGGATCACTGGTGGCTGTCTGCACCCATCGTCGCCTTCAACACGAATGGTGGGTGCTGTGGGGGGATGTGCCTGGGAGGGTTGTAAGAAGTAGGTTTTGGGTGCCCTGTGAACGCCCCGTGGTTGCCCTGTGGGTGGCAGGGCCAGGGGTGCGGTTGACGCTGAGGATGGCAGCGTGGCGGAGGTCGCGCATGCACACGGCATACTCACACGTGGACGAGCAGCGGAAACTTTCAGCAGGCGGCGGCCGCCACGTGCCCTGCCTGCTGCCTTGGCCTCTCCGTGTCCAGTGTGCCATCCCAGTGTTGTTTGTTTGTTGAGACATCACCTGCCTGCTCCATACAGCCCTGGCTGCCCTGCTGCGCCACGCACTTCAACCCGTGCTTCGACCACGCCTGGCTGCACTTGCCAACACCTTCACGTCCCCTGTGCCCCCGCCCTCCCGCTTGGTTGAAACACAGGCTGGGTCAAGGCGCTGCTGCAGCCGATGCACGGCTGGGTCAAGTGGACAGCGGAGGCGGGCAAGGGGCTGTTTGTGCGCAACGACGTGCTGCTGGCGCTCATGCAGGGCGTGCTCGCACACATGCAGGGTGGGTGGGGCCACCATGTGCGCCATGCGCGCCGCTGCTGCGCCCACTTCATGCTGCATGGCTGCTGTCTCATGTGTCTGATGTGTGCCCCAGAAAGCTGAGCTGCTTAGTGTTTCATGGTTGCACGGCTGTGTCTGGATACTGCTGTGTGAGCAGTGGGACAACACCTGGGCAGGTCCAGTCATAGATGCCCAGACAGCACCGCACCCACGGACACATCCAGCATGTCATGCCTAGCAAAACGTTGTAGCCAGGCTCCAGCATGCAGGCACAGCTGTGCAATCCCGTGTTGTCAATGCAGCTGTAGGTACATTTAGATGCTGCTGCCTTTTCTCTGCTTACATGGCCCATTGCTGCTCATCACCGGCTGCTCATGGCCCCGGGCCCGCAGGCTCGCAGTCCGCGCCTGTGCAGCTGGCTGGGTGGACGTTCTTCCATGGACTGGATTCTCTGGGCGGGGATGTGGCATGGGCGTGGCAGCACACGGGCGCCCCACCACAGCTCGCACGTGTCGCGTCCGAGATGGCGGGTGCGCATGAATGTGGCTGCTGCACACCCCTGCTGATGGGTTCACTCTGGTGTTTACTGCTCATGACCGTGTGCGGTCCCTACCCCTTGCATCACTTTTCTCTACCTCGTTCCCTCCACCCTGTCGCATATGGGGAGGACCCCTAGCCCTAGCCCTCTAGCCCTTGAACCCTGGACCCAAACCCATACCCAGTACCGATATCTACATCCCATGAACTCAACCACCACTCCTCAAACACTGCCCCAACTCAACCCTACACACCACCACACGACAGCACCCCGTACGCCCTACACCACACGCCCGACACGCTGCACCCCGAACCCACCCCTGCACCTGCCCCAGGTGTGATTGCATTCAACACGGACGGCTACCTCAAGACTGCACTGCACCCTCGACGGGAGTGGGTGGCGGTAGATGCTTGGAAGGACAAGCCCGGCTCAGGCCTGTACGTGCACAACTCCATCCTGTGGAAGCTGCTGGTCGCGCGCTGAACACTGGGTTGAAGCTGAGCATTGGGTTGACCTGAGCTAAGCACTGAGCTGAGCTGGGATGAGCTGAGAACTGGGTCGAGCTGAGCTGAGCTGGGCTGGGCTGAGCTGGTTGAAGCTGGGCACAGCTCTACGAGGTGGCCAGCTGGTTCCGAGCCGAGCACCTTCTGCTGCTGGCCGCGCGCTGAGCGTGCCGGCTTGCGTCGGGCGAGGCAACGGCTGTGGGGGCTGCTGGTGGCGCACCAGGGGTGTTTATAAACCCTGGTGTCAGGGACCACGGCAGGGGATGGGGGTGGGCTGCTGGCAGCCTGGTAGGAGGCTCGGCTGGGACCCATGACCCATCCTTGTGGAGGCTGCTGGCCAAGCGCTCAGTGAAGCTCCTGTGCATGGTTGTACTGTGCGGTTGGGGTGTGTACCGTGTATGTACTGCTGTTGACTGCGTGCAGGCGGCATGCACCACTTCCAGCATGCGTGGTGTCAGGTGGTCACACTGTGTGCGCAAGGTGACTGTGTGGCTGTGCAAGTGTGCAGGATGCTGTCAGGCGAGTGCGCGTGGTCACACTTGTCGTGTCTTGGCAATACATGGCTTTAGGCAGTACATGGCCGTACAGACGATCTGGTTGGCAGGCAGTACAATCGTATAGGTGTAGGTGGGCGCGAGCTACGGTAGGGGCGGAGGGTTTCTTTCTCTTTTCTTTTCATGACGCCATTACGAGCCGGCAGCGGTACGTGCGGTACGAAGGACGTACTGCTTGCCAGGCCACCAGGGCCAACCAGGCCTTCCCAGGCTGTGGTGAGAGCAGATCTGATAAATAGATAGCTGACCTCCTCCTTCTTTGCGTGCTGTCATGACCTTCCTTTCGTTCATTTCATTGCCCTGCCTTGGCGTGCGTGCATGTTGCACGGCGCCTGTACGGCTCCTGTGGCTGCTGCCGCCATGAGCTGCTGCTGGTGCTGGCGATGACACAGCACCATACATGCTGCGTCACAGCGCTCGTGGCTGTGGCACATGCGGACCAAGCTGTGGCACCACACGTCTGTTTCAGTGGACAAAACGGCTCTAAGACATCCTGCATTGCATGGCTGGCCTGATGCCCTTGTGGGCCAGCATGTGTTGATTGTACGGTGGCTGCATGATTGTGCGAATGGCCAGCCTTCATTGTGGCTTCTGAGGCCTGGCTCAAAGGTTGCGACACTTGTGCTTGTTGTTCTCGTCATGGCACGGCTGGCTGCCTGGCCAACCAGTTGCCTGGCTTGGGTCCCCCACACTGCAATCATGATGTAACAGCAACACTGGCCCACACGTTATGGAGCCTCATAGGCTCGATGATCTTTTTATACACCTTGTGAACCATGGATTCAACGATCTTGCTGTACACTGTGTACAGGCTGCTCTGCTCACCTCGCTGCCTCAGCAACGCATCCCCTTGCAATGCAACAGGGCCCAGTGCATTGCAGTGCTTTTCAGTGTGCAACTTCAGTCTCTTGTTGACCCTGCACAGCCCATGGCATGTGGGATCCGGTGGAACTTCGTCCACTTCAACTGTTGCAGAGCTGCTGCTGGCAGCCAGTGCTCCAGCTGTTGCATGTGCTAGGTCTCGCCCATAGAGCTGCACGCAGCACTGTCCACACTGCAGCAAACCAGCTTAAATATGGCTCGAATGCAACTGCCCCTACAGATGTCACTGGCACCACACGCCGTGTCTGCGCCCCCCTGCGCACCAACCACTGTAACCAACCCACACAGCATCCACCCTGCAACTGCTGCACCAACGCTCGCCCTGCCCTGCCCTGCTGCTATACTTGGGCTTTAGTGCGCACTGCTGCTAGGTCTAGGCCAGGGTTGCCCCTATTCATTCCACCCCCCTCCCGCCCTGCGAGAAGCCTTGCCCTACTGCTACATACCCGACCGTGTCCAGCCTGATGGGTCTCGGCTCTGAGGGGTTGAGGGGTTGAGTGCTGTCAATGCTGGCCCTTGCGCGGGGGGTTGCCGCCAGCGGCAATGTTATAAAGGCAGAAAAGAGTGAGGGCAGCTGAGAGGATGGCGAGTGGCCATGTGAGCCACGTGACGATGCCTGCTACTGCCTTGTGGTACGTGAGGTACGCAACGCCCCCAGCAGCCGCTGCGGGTCACAAAGGGCAATGAGGCGTCGCGGTTATGCATGGACAGGGTACAAGAGGGCAGGGCATCAGGGATGCTCTGGCTGAGGGGCACCTGCGAGGTGGCGCTCGTTCAATGCACGCATGTGCCACATGCGGGCGCTGGCGCGCACCCGCAGCCAGCATGCAGTGTGATCTGGTGCAGGCCAGTTGTGCATGCAGGCACCCGCCCTGCTTTTACCTGCTGCCATTGCTGTGAATGGCGTAGATGATTTCCCCTGCCTCCACTCCTTCACACTCAGAACTGACGATGCCAGCGTCGTAAAGCCTGCTGCTGCAGTGGGACCTGACAGAGGCTGCGTCGCAGCGCTCACGAACCACAGTGCCACTGCGCCCGCGAGCGCGATGGCACTGTAGGGGATGCTCATGCAGAAGTCATGAAGGATCGCGTGGCCCCTGTGGCTGTCATCACCAGTACCCGTCGATGACGAGGATGCCGCAGTCTGGGGTTGGGTGCAAGGAAGGGTTTACCCAGATCAGTCGTTCGTAGCAATGCCGCGCGGATGTATACAACTACACAATCACCATGGCATTGACATCTCCATAGCACGACAGCAGCCACCTGGGTTGGTGACCTCTTGGGCTCCAAATGTGCAGGGGCTAGCAGAGGACATCCATATAATGATTGCCGCCGGTGACGCTGTGCAAGGGGGAGGTGCAGTGGTGAATTGCAAGCTCGCCCGTTGGTTCGCGCTCCTACAAATCCAGATGCACGATGTTGAAGCATTTTTGTCAGAACTTGCGCTGATGCGCTCTGGCCCGCTTCAGGCTTCTGCTGCTCACCGCTGCTGTCCACCTACCACTCCCTCAACTCCCTCAACTGCCTCAACTCCCTCATAGCTCATTCAAAGTCTTCGAGTCTCAGATAAAGGCCTGCGTATGGCGCGGGCTGGCCGGGTGTGTGCGGCGGGCTGCTCTTGCTCCTTGAGCCTGCCCGTCTTGCCCTCCTGTGATGTGTATTACAGCGCAAGTACAGAATGATGTGCAGATGTGCAGAATGATGTGCAGATGTGCAGAATGATGTGCAGATGTGCAGAATGATGTGCAGATGTGCAGTACAGTACACTTCCAGTGTGATGCACCCACCCGGTGTGGCGGCTTGCCGGGCGTGCGCGTCACGCGCTTGGGCTGGGCTGGTGCTGCCGCCTCCCCAGCTGGTGCTGCCGCCTCCCCAGCTGGTGCTGCTGGTGGCGGTGGTGGTGGTGGTGCCTCCACAGCAGCCTCCACAGCTGCACCGGCCGCCACCCCCTCCACAGCTGCCTCCACAGCTGCACCGGCCACCACCCCCTCCACAGCTGACATGCATTTGACAAGCTGGGAACGCGAACGACGCCAGAAGTACAGTGAACCACGTTGGCGGGACGGGTTCGCCACCTCAAGCGGCACGATCGCAGCTGATGCAGCAGGCGGGCAGCAGGCGGCTATGGGGCGTGTACGTGGTCGGCACGGCCGCAAGGGCGACAGGGAATTACAGCCCGGGCTGGGCCCCGGGCCAAACGCGACCATCGCCGAAAAATGTAGTGCTACTCGCTGACCCCAGTCCGGGCAAACCGGGCTGGGCGAGCGTGAAATTCGGCGATTTCGGCATAAAACCGGGCCGAAGCGGCCCTGCGGGGCATTTTGCTGGATCATGTCCGGGGGGTAATCCGGGGAGACCGGACTGTTTTGTGACCCCCTGTAATTCCCTGATGGGCGAACAACGACCAGGCCGCTGCGGCCGCTGCCGTCAAGGGCGCCATTGCCCGCAAACACAATGTTGCAAGTCTGCCCAAATCTGCTCAGCTCACAATGCCCCTTCCCTGCAACCGCCCCGAACCCAAAGCCCGTCCTTCCGGGGGGCCGCGGCCGCCGTGCTCTCCCAGCATCGCTCGTGCGCCCGTTGCTGCCGATCCGGGGTGCCCGGCTGTGATTGCAATCCGCAGCTGTGCACTCATGGCCAGTGCTGCAAAGCTGCCAACTTGCAACTGACGAATACATTGGCATTGGGATCGCTGGGCAGCCAGCCCTTTGTTATCACGGGGCAGCAGTCGCTTACGTTTGGCCCCACCCGGAGTTCCACTGTACTGCCCTCACTGTGCCCTGCACTGGTTAGATGTAGGGTTGTAGGCCAGTAACATCTAACATGACATGTGTCACTACAACCAAACAGCGTTTCTCGGCAGCCAGTGTAACACACACACACACACAGACACATACACACACACACACGCGCGCGCGCGCGCGGGAAATTTTCCCTGTGTATGGATGGGTGAGAAGGAGGGAAAACATGCGTATGGATGGGAAAAGCCAGGGAAAAAGGGAATTAGGGAGAAAATCAAAGGCACAAGGGCAGTTAGCATGTGTTTCCCTGTCACAGGCAGGCTCTGGCCATGGCATGGGCAGGGCAGGGCAGGGAAAAAATTTACATGTGCCAAACCACACTTGCATGCCATCTTCAGTTCTGACACACAGGGAATACAATATTATCACCAACTTGCAGTGCTTCAAGCAGGGGTGATTCAAACCCCCCGACCCTTCAGATCCTTGAACCCCATCTTTTTCAGCCTTGAACCTACATCCCTCTCTAGCTTGCTGCTCTGGTTTGTACCCCTTCCTCGTGGCAGGGCACACCAGCTTGCCATGCTGTGTAAATCAGGAGGTGCACCTTGTCTTCATGTTGTCTTGGTTTTTGTTATCATGTAGTATGCGAGTGTAGTATGCATACAGGCTGCATGCATCTCACCTTGCCC
>BDCZ01000801.1:0-20920 GCA_001662365.1 Chlamydomonas applanata
CACGCATCAGGGAGATCGGGGGCTGTGTGGATGGCAGGTTGACCCTAGGACAAAACCTGGACAACCCCTCAAGCAAGCGCAAGCAGCACCACAACACCGTTCGCCCCATTGACAGCCCCTGCTCCCACCTCGCACAATACACGAGGAACGACCATGGCCATGCAGCAGCAGCAGCAGCAGCAGCAGCAGCAGCAGCAGCAGCAGCAGCAGCAGCAGCAGCGGCAGCGGCAGCAGCGGCAGCACAGCACAGCAGTACGGCAGCGGCAGCGGCAGCGGCAGCGGCAGCGGCAGCGGCAGCGGCAGCAGCACATCAGTACAGCAGCAGCAGCAGTGGCAGCGGCGCACCGAGTCGAGCGCGTACGCTTCCTTGGCCGGCGTGAGCGTGTAGCGCGCCGCGTGTGCACGGATCTCCCCCGCAGCCTCCTCTTGCACGCCCTTGAAACGCGCGAGGGCGCGCTCAGCCGGCCTCAACTCCTCCACCACTTCGATGGGATACCCCCACTGGTCGAACAACTGCTGCTGCTGAGGTAGAGGAGGAGGTGGAGGTGGAGGTGGATGTTGCACAGCCGTCTCTGGGCTTCCAGGGGTCATGTCATTCGCTGCCACTGAGACCAGTTGAGCTGTTGTCCATGATGCCGCCCTGCCTGTGCCCGGCCCTGGCCGGTTGGCCCCAGGTGACGCACCAATGAGGCTGGCGCGGGAGGGTTCCTTCCGTACTGCCCCCGTCCCTGTATTGCTCTCCAGGTTGCTGCTCGCCTGGCGGCTGGTGGTAGTGCTGGAGGGGAGGGAGGAAGGGGGTGTGGGGGACAGTTGGGAGTTGGAGGATGCCCGGGGGGAGGGGCCCCCAGGCACAGGCTTGGTAAGCCCAACTGGCCCTGCTGCTGCACCAGCTGTAGATGGCTGCTTGGGGCCGGTCTGTGAGATGGCAGGGCTGGAGGCAGTGGGGGAGGAGGATGTGAGGGTGAGCGGCGGGTTCGAGACTTTGGTGCTGGTTTCGATGATCGGCCGCGTGTGTGGTGCAGCTCGTTTGCGGCCGGGGGGCGCCTGGGCCAAGTCCGCAGGGGGATGTGGGAACGGCCTGGTGCCATCCCTATTCATGGCCACACCACTGGACCCTCCAGCCACAGGGTTGCCTGATGAGGCTCCTAATGCTGTCGCCACCTGTGGATCTATTAGAGATTCATGCACGTCTGGAGCTTGTGCCAGGTCCTGTGTGTTGCCCCCCTGGGTCAGCCTGTGCCCCACCGCCCGCTCGGCTTGTGCAATGAGCTCATCGACAGACAGCTCCCGACCTGTGACCACCCATGTGTAGTTTTCTTTGTCTCAGCACGGCACGACATGCATGCATGGTTGCGTGGTAATATGCAGGTTCCAAGGCAATCCCAGATGCGAAGGGCATGCTCAGTGTGCATCATGCGCATCATGCGCAGTGCATGGCCCCAGGCAGGCACGTGCATGACGTTACGCAGCAGCTAAGTCCAGTTGGTTGTGCCATGCATGCAGCTTTTGTGTGCACGACTCATGGTGGTGACCTGGCACGCACCATTTTCGTCACGCGGCGTTCGCAGCTCAATATCCCTGGCCGCAGCATGCTTGAGCGCCGCGAGCTTGTCGCCAGCCAGCCGTAAATTTGTGCCCATCCTGGTGGAGCCAACGTACTCCAGCACCAATCACCGAAGCTACGAGCTGCTCAATTGCACCTTCGTGATCATGGTTGTATCAATGGGCCAGAACTTGTCTTACAGACAATCAGTGGCAGGTGTGCGAATATGGGCTTGGTAATCTGTGCATCATAAACAATTTTTAGATGCAGCAATGTTGAGAAATGAAGAGGTGGAGGACTCTACAATCGTGCACCACAGCATTTGGTAATGCCTGTGCGCTACCTGGCGAAGGCAGAATTCTGATGGGTCGAGTGCACTGCCCGGCCGTACACATGGGGTAGGGTGGTTGGTTGTTGAGTGCGCCGCTCGTGCTCCTGCACAGCGCGCACTGAAGAGACACACAGCCCTTCCATCTCTCAAGCACTTCATGATGAATGGCAGCTTGAGGCCGTGCATGCTGCTGCTGGCTCCTTGCATCGTGTTTGCTGCTGCGTCATACCTGTCGCCACGAGCTCTGCGCCTTGGCACGGTGCAACGCCCAGCAGTGCTTGATGACCCTCAGCGCTCCCCTCTGCTGGCCGCTGCAGTAATGCACGCCGGAGCTGCGGCTGGCATCAGTCAAACCGCTCAGACACACACGAGGGCACTACAGGCAACAGGTGCGCGTGGATGTGTACAGGTGCATTGATCCATGTATGTTATGTATCTATATATGGTGGCACGGGCTCTGTCTGCTGTGTATGCATCATGTAGCATGGTAACAAGGCAGAGCGCACAGCACCCCACCCATATGTATGCTGTACCTAGGTAGCAGCCAAGATACGATGCATGGCAAATGTGCCACTACAGCACTGCCTTGGCAGTTGGGCAACTGAGGCAGTACACTCGATGTACTGCATGCGTGCAGCGACTACCGCCTCGCTGCCCCCTGGCACCAGCGGCATTGTTGTTGCTGCACTCGTACCCATGGAGGCGATCACAGGTGCGCATGACCGACGGATCCGCTGCATGCGCATCCAGGTGTCTCAGTCCATAGTTGTTCAGCATTCTGCCGCGAGGGAGGCTGCCCACCATCGTTCTGTTCCAGCAGTATAGCTGGGAAGCCAGCTGGTCACAGTATGCAGCTAACATATGTACAAGGAGCAAGTAACCATTGCACTCATGGCCCACGGCATGCCCCTTTGGCTTGGGAACTTGAGCCGCAAGCCTGCTGCATGTGCCCATGCGCCCATGGGCTAATGGGCTCGCCGCACGTGTGGCCGCAGGCCCCATTGTGCCAGCTGCAGTGCCCTGTCCTTTAGGCGACCCAGCAGGGGCAGGACGGGGCGCTGCCGCATGTGCCAATACCCCATGCTCTGCCGCAGCCCAGGCAGCAAGCCCATGCGCAGCACTTGCTCTGTCAGCAGGGCTGTACGCATGCATCCCAAACCCCTGTACACGCCCCTTCACGTGGCGAGGCGTGGACCTGCCAGCCGCTGGTGCGGCACGGTCCGGCCCTGTAACCAGTGGAGGCGACAGTGGCAGTGAAGCTGCAGGCAGCAGCCTGCAGTGTGGAGCGTTGTGGGTTGACACGCGCTATGGCGTGCCTGCGCTCTGGTGCAACGGCTTGGGCTATGCGGCTGGCATGCAGTCAGCCGCCGTGCCAGGCCTGACCCTCCCGCAAAGCGCAGCTCAGCTGCCTGTAGCTGCATCAGTGCCCAGCACACTGCAAGGCCAGTCCATAGCAGCACCAGCCGCAGGGGATGTGCTAGACGAAGTTGATCAGAGCAACGAAGACACGCCCCGTGCTGCGTTGGATCAGGGCGGCATGCAGGCCACGTCGACACTCAGCACAACGCCTGCACCTGCCTCTGCCCCACAGACTGGTTTCAGGGCAGGCAGCAGCCCTGTTGGAGCCGGCAGCTCGCTACAAGTGCTGCGGCAGGCAGGGGAGGGACTGGCCAGCACAGTCCAAGCCACCACACGGCGCGTGGCAGATGCAGCTGCTGCCGCAGCCAGCGCGACAGCAGGCGTTGTGGCAGGTGTAGCAGGCCGGGTGGCCGCTGTCTCACAGGACGTCATGGACGGTGCTACAGCACTTGCCTCGCGTGCGGCTGCAGCAGCTGGGCTGGATGGCGTGCGGCCGCAGATGGGCAGCACCCGCCAGGTAGCTGCAGGTAGTGGCAATGGAGGTAGCACTGGTGGCACAACAGTGACAGCACCTGGGACCGCTGAGGGAGGGGAACACTTACAGGGAACTGCTGCAGGTGCTGGCGGTGCAGCAGGTGGGTGCTTTGAGTTCTGGTGCTGGTTTGCATGTCATCAAGCCTGTTATCAAGCACCGTTAACGGCCCTATGTAACCGCAAGCCACTGGTACATAGGTGCTGCAGCTTGTGATGCGCTCGCTGCTGCTTCTCAGGTTGCTGCCTGCCAATTCCTGTCTACGCCACTCCTGCCCTGCACTCCTGCTGTACATTACACCCATGCAGCCGGCTGCAAGTGTGATGCAGTGACGGCCTCCAAGCCCTCCATCTGCTGTGGGGGCGTGCGCAGCTACAGTGATGCGTGTGGGATGCAGTGTGCAGGCGAGCCACTTGAGCAGTGCCAGGCCGGGCCGTGCCCCCGGTGACCAAGGGCCTGTCGTGACTCATTGCAGGGAAGCTTCTGCTGTTCTGGTGTGATACATGCAGTTGCAAGCAGCTGCTGCAGACCACATCAGACGTTCACCATGGCACCAGCATGAGCGCACGTTGTGATCGAGCAAACAAGTGACGTGTGCAAGAGAATTGAGTGCTCTGTTTCTGTGTTACACGGATGTGCCCCAGTCCCTGCACCATTGCAAGGTGCATCAAAATGCCCACCGAAAGCTGCCAGCCCTCCTCTGTGTTACGAAACCTTCCTGGCTGCCACCCTGTGCCTCTGCAGCTAGTCTCTGCTGCTGCAAGCAACGCCCGGCATTGCACACTGCGGATGCCTGGCCACGCTTGCTGAACGTCTGTGCTGCCGCCCTGCTGCGAGCAGCCGGGTGCCTGAAGGGCTGCAGCCATGCATGGCAGCGCCCTTGATCTTCCCATCAATGAGTGAATAAAGCCACACAACCACAAGCGCCTCGATATGGCGCAGCACAGTTCCCGGCCCCAACCGATTCTAGGTTTGCATGCTCCCTACCAAACCAATCACAGCTGACAGGCTGTCGGTCGGGGAGTGCTGATGCGGCCAAAAGCATCTGCACTTTAGCAGGCTGCATTGAGCTTGTGCTGTGCTGGCACAACCACAAACCATGCTGAGGTCTGCTGGCGCATGCGGCATGCGCGCATGGTGCCGCACGTGCATGCACCATGCGCGTCTTTCTCGCTGCCCTCCTGCTGCATGCTGTTTACAGGGGCTCCAGCGCCTCAATAGTGATGACGCTATTGCCCCGCACGACCTGCATGGCGTGGAACGTGCTTGGATCACCGACGCGCACCGAGCCGTGCGAAATGGCGAATGTGTGCTGGACTGAGCAAAAGAGCGTAGAGATGGATTGAGTATGCACGCTTGCAGCAAGCAGGGCCTCACCACCATGCCGATGTCCTGCTTGGCCTTCACATCAACTGTCCCATCCAGCACCATGTTCATGAACTGGTCGAACCCACGGAGCACGCCAGTGACTTGCCGGTTCGCGTTCAGCGTGACTGCGATGGGCATGCAGCCCACAAGGCGCAACCTCAGGAATGCACACGTTGTATATGCTGCTATGATGCTTTATTAGTCGTGTGCTCGTCCATCAACATACATACGTGCCAGGACCAGGCCCCCAACCCAGGCACCACTGACCGCTCAGCTTCTTATCCATGAACTTCTTCAGCTCGGGGGGCTGAATCTTGGGCATTTTCGAGCCGCCCGGGAGATTAGATCAACGAGGTGGAGACACACTACTGTTTGCTCTCTATGTCAAGTCACTGTGGCAGCAGGTGAACAGCTTGTGCGCGTAGAGTGCCTGCCGAGTATCAAAGTTCAGGGTTTGTTGGAAGTCGTTTGTGATTTGTGCAATGTTCACGGGTCTTGCAGGTGCCGTAGTCGCTGCTTGCTCGTGCAGCACTAGAAGTAGGATCTGACCACGCTTGTTCCAGTACACGCTCGTGTCAGCTGACAGATGGCCTGAGGGGATGGGCGGGAGCTTGTCCCCGCCCTCATTAATCCACATAGGACAAGACTAGAGGAAAAACTGCTTGTTAAAAGATGGCCAGCGGTGCACTGTCTCAGCCCAGTCCTTTCTCAGAGCTGCCCCATTTCCAGCGCAAGAACTCATGGACTGCAGCAGCGGGATGCAGCACGGGGGGCTTGACCAAGGCGATGTCCATGGTCGTCTTGGACGATAACAACACCAGGGACACGAATGACGTGCCCATGTCGCAAGACCAGCAGCTGGGCTCGCAAACCCTGCTCTCGCAGCAGCCCAGCGCGCAGCTGCAGGCGTACGGGAGCCGAGAGCTCGGGGGGATCGCCCGGCGCCTGGCCTTGGACCTGTCACAGCAAACCAGCCAGGAGCTGGGCCCACTATGGTGCGTGGCATGCATGCCAGCGCGGCATGGTTGACCAATGCACGACCGCGCTCAGATGCGCCGTCCCACACGCAAACTGCTCACAACTGCACGCGATGTGCATCTGTGACACTGCCTGCCGTCGTGCGGGGCGCGGCGACGCCCCTGCGGGTCCATACCGGCTGACCCACCATTCGCTGCACACGCCCACCGTACATGCTCGAGCGCGAAATGCTTCCAACACACCCTGCCTGCCGCCCTTGCGCCACAGCACACCCGACTTTGCCACGCCAGTGGAGCACCGCTTTGATCTGGACTATGCAGCAGCAACGGGGGAGGACGGGGCAAGCCGCTCGCCAGCGCCCTCACCTCAGCGCTTCCAGAAGCGGCCGCGTCCAATGGCAGGTACGCGAATCTGCTCCCAGCCAACAACCAACCGATCGACTGCCTGCCTGCCCACCTGTCTCACTGCTGTCCAGGCTGTCCTGGGCACATATCTTCCTAGCGGGGCATGACGCATCGACATGGTGCCTTGCACGCGAGACCAGTTCTAGCCACCGTGCACATGCTCACCCGTGCTTGGCCCTGTCCCCGCAGAAACGGATGGCGACTCCATGAGCCAGCTCAGCCTGAGCCAGGGCCGCTCCCAGGGCGAGGTCAGCACGTGCAGCAAGGCCTTCTCGGGGCTCATGCACGGCAAGCCACCAGTCCACCCCAACCGCATGAACCGCATCAATAAGCGTGTGGAGCCGCCCGTCATTCGAAACCCATACCTGACACCCGCCAACGACGATGCCCATGTATACCACCCGCCCAGCTCCAAGGCGGAGCCCATCCCGCCCAAACAAAACCGGCTCATGTGCGTTGTGTGGAATGGGCCGCATGCCTGCCACTGCATGCAACGCGTACAATCGCTGGGCACATTCGGTGGTGGATGGCCAGCACCTGGGACTTGTGATTTTGGGCTGATGCGCATCACCGGCTGCTGCCATGCTGCCTCCCTCAAGTTCTTGCTCCATGCTCCTCTGTACGCAACCTCACCAGCTGGCCCCCCACATGCTGCGACATATGAACACATGCTTCTCAAATTACACAAATGCACCACAGGTGGGACTACAAGCAGGAGGAGCGGCTGGGCCAGGGCAACTTCAGCACGGTCTACCGCATCGTGCACCGCATGTCTGGCAAGGCGTACGCGCTGAAAAAGTCGCGCAAGCCGTTGCAGAGCGTGGCGGACAAGAACATGTGGCTCGCGGTGCGTGTACGCCACCTGTGTGTTGTGTGCGCCATATGTTGACACGGGCCGGGCAGTGCATGCTGCGCAGCAGCACAAGCACCCGCACGCAACATATTGCACGGACCCCTGGTAGGGTGAGCTGCGGCAGCAGATACTGGCCATGAATTGTCTTGCCCCTTACGCAACTGGCCTATGCGGCCGCACGGTGGCCCTCGCCTTGCGTGCTTACAGGAGATCCAGGCGCTGGCAGCGGTCGAGGGCCATCCCAATGTGGTGACCTACTATGACAGCTGGGTGGAGCCCGCGGAGGGTGGTGAGAATATTCTCATCAAGCTCGAGCTGTGCGGTGAGAGTCTGGCTGCTGCGTGGCACGGCAGTGCAGGCACGAGCACGGCAGCGACATCTGGTGGCGCGGGGTTGGGCACAGTGCATGGCAGCGGGGTGCAGCGGACCCCGATGAAGGAGGCTGAGCTTCTGGAGGTGCTGCGGCAGATGGCATCGGCTCTGAAGCACATCCACGCACTGGGCTTGGCACACCTGGACCTGAAGCCAGACAACATTTACCGTGCGCGGCCCCAGGGCCCCGCAGCTGCCGCTGCGCTCGCCGCGCGCATTGGAGCACCGACACCCTCGACCTCCTCGCAGCAGGGGCAAGGGTCCCAGCAGTCCGGGTCCCAAGCGGTCAGCGCGCCACTCCCCGTATTCAAGCTGGGTGACTTTGGGCTGGCCACGCCAAAGCATGCAGCAGCTGGCATGACAGAGGGCGACGCACGGTGCGTAGGGGGGGTGCCGCCCCTGGGTGCAGGAACAGTACCCGCCTGGCCAAGTTCTGCATGTGCCGTGTTTACGCGCCCTGGCTGCTCAGGGTGCTCACATCACGTGCTTGATCTGCACTCCATGCCACCAACATCCGATGACCCGCTGCTGTGCTTGTTTTGTGCGATGGCTGCACAGGTACCTGGCACCTGAGTTGCTCAACGCGCGTGGATCTGATGCAGGGCTTGACAAGGCTGACATGTTTGCGCTAGGGGCCACACTTTATGAGCTGGCCACAGGGAGTCCTCTGCCCACGGGCGGAGAGCGGTACGCGGCAATACGTCACGGGCAGTTGATGATGATGCCGTGTGTTTCCATCAAGCTACAGGGCCTCATCAAGGTGTGGTGGCTTTTTTCAAACATCGTGCGTGGTCCTGCTGTGGGCAACAGCTTGATCATTAAACACACTACACACGTACACAGTATGCATGTGCAGCTGCCTTCAAGCTATGTGCTGCGCACAGCCTGCAACCTGAGCTGTGTGCTGTACTCGGCACGTCTTGTGGGCGCAGAAGCTGATGGCAGCTGACCCCAGGGAGCGGCCCAGCGCGGAGGTGGTGCTGCGCTCACCTATACTCATGCGCAGCCACAGCAGCAGCTCGACGGGCATCTTTGCATCGAGCCCGCGCGCCGACAGCTGAGGCGGTGCTGAGCTGGCGCAGGCTTGGGCAGGCAGGCGGGGCAGGCGGTTGCACACTGCACAGGTGGATCTGGGTGGGTAGTGTATGGGCAGTGTGTGTGCAAGCAGCGTGGCTCAGCAGGCAGGGGGCAGGGAGGCACGCAGATCCGGTTTAGCCCGCGCACTGGCTGCTGGTAGCACCATGGTCTGGGCTAAGGAAGGCAGTGCGTGTAAGACATGAGCGTCTGGATCCCATCGCGATGTTTGGGTGCTGATTGCAGGAGATCCTGCAAGATGCACAGTGCCCGTGATGGTGCCTGGTGCGCATACGATACTGTTGTACCGCCGTGTTCCTTTTGGCCTGACAGACGCATGCATTGTACACATGCTGGCATTGTACAACAGGTCCTGTCTGCGGATGGCTGTGGAAAGCCTGCTGAGCTTGCCAGAAAATGCTACGGGGTGCCAGAACCCTAGGGTCAACCCTAATGTGAACAGGGGCCTCGCGCTAACTCGCGCATAATTGTAGGCTGGGACTGGCACGCTACATTAGTTTCGTTTGGGGCTGGGGCCACCTGAGCACAACAGCTAAGGACACTTGAGGAGGCACAAAGCCAAAATGGCGATGGCAACGCAGCAGCAGGGGAAACCTTACTCAACGGAGCAGGAACGGTGAGCTGGTAGTAGCCACCCAGGAGCAGCTTCTAGAGCTGCCATGCAGGAGCCCCTCCATGTGCTGCGTACGCTGGACTCCAGGCCCAGCGGACTGCTGCAAACTCTAAACCGCACGCCCCGCCCTGCCTGCAGCATTGACGAGATGACGATGAAGATCACAAATCCAAACGTCGTGGGGTCGGGGTTTATAGCGTTCCCCCCGCAAAAGCCGTTTGAGAAGCCTGTGTACTTCCAGCCTCCTACGGTGTCGGTAAGTCTGCTCCTCCAAGGGTGGGATCTCTGCTCCCGTGCAAGCTGCTACATCAGTCAGTGCGAACGGTGCAGCAACTGAGCATGATACATTCAACGGTGCAGCTGTGGTGTTGCACGCGCATCCAAGCGCGCAGATCATGGCTCCAACCACGCTCACGCAGGTTTCTAGGCTGCTGGCTGCTGTTGCTGTGCCTGCTCATACGGGCAATGTACTTTGCCGTGCGCATCGCAGCACCTAGAATTCCCAGATGAATACCAGAACATGCAGTATGTCAAGGCCAACCCAGGTGCCGCTGCGCCTGCTGGGGCTGCCAGGCCGGGAGCGCCTGGTGCACCTGCTCCGGTGCGTGCATGCAGGGTGTATGGGTGCAGTGATCTTTGACAGCTGAATTCTTTTTGATCCCATGCGTGGAGGCCACTTTTGCGGTATGGCATGCGTTGCGTCCATGCATGCGGCATGCATGAGGGCGTGGCTTGCGGCAAGGTGCTGCATGGTGCTGCGCGACGCACCAATGGTGTGGCCTTTGCCTTGTGCTGCCATTCCACGCAGGCTGGTGTGGCCCGGCCCCCAGCTGCTGTGCACCCTGGTGCTCCTGGGGTGCGGCCTCCTGTGCAGCCGGGCCATCCTGCAGGTCCCCACCACGCGCCAGTGCACCACGCGCATGGCCACCCTGCCGCACCGCAGCCACACTACGCACACCCACCTGGTGCACGTCCCCCGCACGCGGCTCCCCAGCACCACGCCGGCCCTGCGGCACACCACGCGCCTGTACCTGTGGCGCGCGCCCCCCTACAGCACGGCCACCCTGTGGCAAATGGCCATGCGGCCCACCACCACCCCGTCTCCTCCCACCAGCATGCACACGTCGCGCACCGCCCCGGCGCCCCCGCGCATCCCGCTGGTGGACGGCCAGCGTCTGCGGCTGCCCCACAGGTGGGCACGCCCGTTTGCAACAAGCAGCTTTGAGGGGTGGTCCACAGGCTGCTGTCGCACCAAGGGGGTTTGCAAGGGGTTTGATGGGATGCCACGGTGTTTAGGCATGGTGCTGCTGTGTGCATGCTAGCAATGCAATTGCATGCTAGTATTGTAGTAATGCGCATTCCACATCGCTCCGCGCTTCATACAGGCTGCGCCGCGAGCGGCTGCGCCTGCACCTTCCGGAACGGCACGCCCCACAAGCGTAGCCACAGCGGCCCGCCCCGGCGCTGCTCCTGTGCGCCCAGCTGCCCCGGCACCTGCTGGCTACCGTCCCCCTGCCCCAGGCGCTGCTGGCCGGCCCACAGCGCCGGCCCCTGCCGCACGCCCCGCGGCCCCTGCACCGGCTGCACGCCCGGCCGCCCCCGCGCCCGCTGCGCGCCAAGCGGCCCCTGCGCCCGCTGCGGCACGCCCTGTCAGCGCCGGTCCCTCTGCCGCACAGCAGCAGGCTGCGGCTCATGCAGCCAACGCAGCACGCCTAGCGGCTGAGATGGCGGCCAAGGTGTGTGCAGCCCTGATGGCAATTGACCACTTGTTCGCACCGTGTACTGGATTGGCATCAGCATCATGCCACACCCACAGTGGAGCCGCTTACCTGTGTGACGGCGTGAGGGCTGGGGCACGGCTGGGTGTGCCAAGTGCATGGAGGCAGTGATGTGCCGTGACTTTGATGCAACTTGGCAGCCGAACAGCCTGTGGCGCGGTGTGCTGCCATCACTTCATGTTTGCGTGACGAGTGTGTGTGATACTGTTGTCCCTGCGTGCAGGCCAAGGTGGTGGAGGAGACGGAGGAGACGGAGGAGGGTGATGACAAGGGGGGGATGAGCAAGTCGCAGAAGAAGAGGCTGCGCAAGAAGCTGCGTGATGGCGCTGCTGCTAAGTGAGGCCTGGGCTCGTGGGCAGGGACGGGACGGGACCACAGGTCGCTGGTGGTGCTGCTGTGGCCACAAGTGCTTGCTGCGTGTTTGGGGCGGCCGGTGGCTGCAAGGTGGTGGTGCGCTGCTGGCGCAGCAGCTTTGGGAGTGGGCAGGGAAGTGGAGCATTGCAGTGGTGGACACCTGCAGGCTGGGAACATTGTGCTGAGCAGTAGCATGATGGCCGGTGCTGCTTGCTTGAAGAGGCGACAGCAGGGCTGCTGGCTGGCAGCTGCTGGTGCCCTGTCTGTGGATGCTGTGCTGGGTGACTAGAAGGTCCTTGGGTGACTGTTTGCACATGGTGAACCTGTGAACAAGCCTCTGCCTGCCTGGAGCCGTCAGCCCTGCACTGATTGTTTGTGGCAGCAGGATGGAGTGGTCTGGATCTGTGACCTGGTCAGTGCTCAAGGACTTTCATACGGCATGCAGACATGCTGCACGGAAGGCGACAGCAGTTTTGCACGAAAGGGCAGCCTGTGTGAACATGCTGCTGATGGACCGTCTGCCAGTACATGGAAAGAATTGGGGTCACCTGAACGCCAAGGAAATGCCACATATCCCTGCATGCTTCTTGCTGGCTGCTGCCTTCACATGACTTTCCCAAATGGCGTACTGCCAGGCAACACAACTGCCGACCAAATCTACATGGAAGCTGGTTGTCGATGCCCATGAAGTTTGCGCGTTTATTGCTTGAAAAGCCATACGATATGAGCTAGACATTATAATACTGGCAGCAAAAGCTGGACATGCCAGCCCGCACGGTGATGGCAGCTCGACACTGTGGTTTATTATGACAAGTCTGCAGCAGGCACTGGGCCTGCTATTGTTCTTTTTCATGTCCTGGACCACCACTGCAAACGTCAGAAGCGTCAGCTCAGATTTGGAGTTCCGCGCTGCACTCCGTATGGCATCTCAGGGGCTAGTCGACACCATCGTGATTTCGGCACATACGCCAATTTTAAGGGTGGACAAGACGCTCTGGTCTGATGTTAACTTTACGCTTACCAGCAACCTCGGCATTGCGGGCGAATATGGCGGGGAGGGGGGTCGGCAAGTCCTGGATTTCAGGCTCCTAGCCTCAAGGATCGTGCTGGGCAACGGCGTGAGCTTGCGAATCGAAGACTTGATCATCTACAGGGGCACTACACGCACGGAGTAAGCGGCGCGTTGTACTGGGCCTTTGAACGTGGCATGTGGCAGTTTGGCGTGTGCACATGGGTTGGCGCGCACTTGCTGCCACATATGCACATGCCCTGTGCCTTGCTGCACGCGCATACGCGTGCATGTGCGCAAGAGGTGCTAGATCTCCAGCCCATGCTCACATGCATGCTGTACCTGGTACCTTTTCCCGTTGCGGTGCAGGCCGCAGCTCGAGTTTGTCGGGTACAGCCCTGGCGGTAGGATTGAACTGATCAACGTCGTGATGATGCACCTGGCATGTGAGCCACTGGATACCAGCTTCGTCACTCTCCGTGCGCTGGCACGGCCAACCGACACCTACGCAGGGAGCAATGTGCGTGCAAAGCCATAGGTATCACTGGCCTGTACTGGTCACAACTTCCTGGTGTGCGGTGTGCTGCAGGGGCCTGTAAAGCTGTCAGCTGCACGAGATGAGCATGCCGTGCGCGTGCATACAGTGCAGCACTGTCGCATGTCAAGCTGCCATGCGCGTGTGCTCGCATCTTGCTTGCATGCAGTCGAGTGGCGTGCATGCTTAGCACTGGGTACCTGCACATCACAGCAAGCAGCCCACACACCAAACTTCCTCAATCCTGGCTGCCACAGCACCACCTGCATGCATTCCAAGCATCACCCAGTCGTATGCCCTTCCATTGACCCAATCCCGTCCCCTTCTACACTCTCGCACGTATCAACAGAACCTCGAGCTGTTGGGCAGCACATGCATTGCCAACGCATCCGCTCCAGACACCCCCACCTGTTGGGCGCCCTCCATCCACTTCAACGACTTTGCCATGGAAGTGGCCGGCAGCGCACTCACTGCTGGCGGCGGCTACGCCATGCACATCAAGGGCAGCGACATGGTTTGTGCAGCGGCGGTTGGCCCCGCATGCGTACAGCTCAAAAGCGTGGTGCGTCTGGGTTGATCGTGGGGGGATGGCAGCCAGCGGGGGCAGCCTGGCTGGGCCTTCCCATCACTTTCATTGCATGGCGATAGGATCCATGCAGTTGGGGTAACAGCAAGGGAAGGGGCGCTTTGGGTGTGATGCACCGGGGGGTAGAAGGCATATCGACTGGAGACCACGGATGGGGCGGGACTGTCTGCCACCACACCGGTCTGCAGCGCTGCTGCTACTGCCGCGCTGCTGCTACAGGTAGAGTGCTGTATTGCCAATTGGGTGGTAATACCAATCACTGGGCCTTAGAGCAGGCTGCGCTGGGAATTTGACACTCATCTTCTCGATGCACACACCCTGTCATGTGCCCCTCCTGTGGGTGCAAGGGGCTCGTCTAGTGTATGTGTTGCGTTCAGATCAGACACATCATAAGTGTGACCTGCAAGAAAGTGTGACATACATGTTTGCCTCTGGGCCCTGAAATTACAGAGCTGCCTGCGCCAGCACATGCCTACCGGTGTATGCTAAAGTGCCATGCAATTTGAATCCATGTTGTTTGGATTCAGTATGGAATCCGAACATGTTGTTATTCAATCCCATTATAAGGCATGCCATACGGCATGACACTGTGCCGTACGTATGAGTAACCTGTGTGTGATCAAAACCTGATTATCCTGTGATAACATCTTTTCCTGCACGACAGCCTTAACGCATGCTTCACATGGGTTGTCCCGCATATGCACATGCAAGAACAGGGTCTGGAATTGAGCGGATCATGTGGAAACACAGGTCAAGCTCCACGTGATTGGTAATACATACCCTAACAGGAAAATGCCGGAAATTGCCGGGTTCACGGGAACCCGCACAGTCGCACACAGACTTGGAGGCCTGTTATGGCAAGCACATCCCTGGAATCCCTGCTCCGAACTCTACGTATTGGTCATGTGTCTCATGGCCCGCAGATGAGCAGGGGGTGTGCTGCACGTGCTTGTTCAAATGGCGATTGGTAATACAGCACTCTACCTGTACTGCTGCTACTGCCGCTACTGCCGCAGGACACATGCGTACGTGAGGAGGTACAGCGGCAGGACGTACTTGCAGATGCGGATGAGGCAGTAGCACCAAGGCCGCAGTCCCCCCCCTCCCTCCCTCCCTCACAAGACACAATCACACGTGTGGTGGCCAGTGATGTACAGCTGCGTGAGGCCCTTGCAGCCGTGGTGGGGGGCCAGGTCACTCGAGTGGTCCTTGCAAGCACCGTGGCGACGCTGACGCTGGACAAGGCTGCATGGGCCAACACCAGCTTTGCCATTTCAGGCAACCTGTCCATCATCGGCCAGCCACATGGCACCACGCGCCAAGTGCTTGATTTGGCACTGCTGTCTGGGAAGCTGAGCTTGGGGAGAGGAGCAACACTGGAGTTCAAAGACCTTGTGCTGTATCGGGTCACCGCGCGTGCCGGGTGCGTTACAGCTGGTGGAAGAGGGGCAGGGGGGATGCTTGCATGTCTGCCTGCCAGTTGCTGCCCCGCTGCTCTCCCCTTGCGATACAGCCAGTGGTGGGGCTGGGTGGGCCCTGCTGCTGCATCCCACACGGCTTTGTCTGCTGTGTACGTGCGGCTCCCATCTTATGATCTGATCCCATGAATCACTACATCCCCAAGGTATGCCTGGCTCATGCTGGCTTGTGCCTCGGGTATACCTGGCTTATGCCTGCGGCTTGGCTCCTTCTGGATTATTACCCCACAGGCCAGACCCTGAGGTCTTGGGCCCCAGTACAGGCGCGCGTGTACTGCTCACACGCTGCGTGATTGTACAGCTCGCGTGCCAGCCGCCCGTCGCCAGTTTTGGCGCTCTGCTCGCACAGCCTCGGCTCAGCGGCTACTCAGGCAACAACACGCTGGAGCTGCTGGACAGTGCCTGTTTTGCCAACGCGTCTGCTCCGGCAACACCCACGTGCTGGAGTCCCTCTATCCACCTCGAAGACTATGTGCTGATGGTAGTGCCGACCACTCTGGGGGTTGGTGGACCCTACACCATGCTCCTCAATGACTCATACCTCGTGTGCAACGTGCCTGTGGGCCCTGCCTGCATCAGCCAAAAAGGAGCGGTGAGCGCACGGCCATATCCTGTGCATGGCCATATCCTGTGCATGTTCATGTCATGCACCATAGTTCATTGTCTGGTGCCTGGATTGACTGGTCGTGACTGTAGGCAGCGCGACGTGCCTGGGCGATTTGCAACTGCTGGGGGCTGGAGTGTCTGCTGCACCCTGTAGGAAACGTCCACAACTGTGCTCCCATGACACCAGTACGTTGATGTGCTGATGTGCTGCCGTACCGCTATACCGCCGTACTGCAGGGCATCTGCGTGTTTGAGGAAATCGAGCGCCAGGCCGCGCAGGCGGCCTTGGAGGAAAGCAAGGGCAGCAGTAGCTCTCCTATCGGGGCTATTGTCGGGGGTGTCATGGGGGGCGTGGGGGGCCTGGCGTTGGTCATCGTGGGTATCGTCATCTTCGTCAGGCACAGGCGCAGGGCTGCTCACAAGCAACTGCGGCTGCGGTACAGCCGGGAAAGCGCGGGTGTGTACTGCTTGGTCAACGTAATGTGCTGTGCCGTGCTGTGCTGTGCCGTGCTGTGTTGCATTGCATAGCTGGCAGGCTGCTTGGGCCCAGGGGGTCGCTGGTCTCGGAGCAGGTTCTGCTTTGCAGGAGGGACCCGTTGCTTGAGCTGCCGCCCATGGGCCTCAGCCTGCGTGTGCGCCATCATCATATAACACAATGCAGGCATGCCTTGCCTTCCTGTATACATAATGCGTGTACGTCTTGCTCGTCGCTGCCTGAACAGGCGCTGCCATGGACGTCAGCAAGGGCAATGCAGCGTACAGCATTGCCACATCAGGCGATGCACGTCACTACTCCACAAACTCAAGCAAGCCTCCAGGGGCTGGTGGCGTCAATCAGGCAACACCTTATGCATTGGCAGCAGCTGCCATACTGGCGGTTGAGAGCCGTGGGGCTGCGTCTTTGTCAACAACGGCTGGGCAGCAGCCCGGACCACTTGGCGCCAGCTTGCGGGCCTCCAGCGAGAGCCGCGCAGCACAGGCTGAGTCACACAGTGCGTCGCGTACTGTACCTGCTCCTGTTGTATACGTCACTGACTGACTGACTGACTGACTGACTACTTGATTGACAGTCAGGCTGGCTGCACTGCTTCATGCATGCTGCGCATGAACCATCATGGGGTTGGGGTTTGGTGGGGTGGGGTCGGGGTTGGGTGGGGAATCCTGTAATGATAAGGGATCCAGTCTCATGTGCCTGCCCTCGTCCATTGCTCACGCATGTGTGCCGCGCGCTGTCCTGGCCCTGTTGCCGCCCCCCCGCAGTCACGCGCATTGAGGCGATGAAGGCGGCACTGGCCTGCAGCCTGGCTGCTAGCAAGGCTGGTGCTGGCACACCAGCCACAGCAGATGGCACAGGTGCCCCCGGCACCTGGCCCCAGTTACTCTCCATTGGTGGTGCGCTGGCTGCTGGGGCGGTGGTGGGCCCGCCTCGCACGCCCTCAGCTGGCCTTGCAGCCATCGTGTCGCAGGCGAACTCATTAGGAGGCAGTGGTGGTGGTCGGGGCAGCGGCATGGGGTCTGGCGGTGCTGTTGGGGTACTTGAAACGAGGAGCCCCCTCAACAGTGGGGTGGGGGCAGCGGCGGCGGTGATGCGCATGAGTCAAGATACTGAGGAGATCAACCTGATCCAGCTCATTGGGGAGGGGACGTACGGTGGGTGGCGGTACGGATGGTGACGTACTGCTTGTGTGGGTGGTGATGTATTGCCTGTGTGGGCGGTGGTAAGCATGCTCATAACACCTGCTGCACATCACCGTGCTGGCTGCTGCAGGCAAGTGCTTCAAGGCGCGCTGGCGAGGCGCCCTTGTGTGCGTCAAGACCATGGTGCGAGGATGGTTGTGTTCACCGTATGAGGACCGTATCCATAGTCGGTAGCTTGCAGGGCAGCTGTGGGTGTTTGGGGTGCGTGGGGGTGCGTGGGGGCGGGGGCCGGGAGGTTCCCACCTTCAGCTCTTGCTGCCTTTTGCCTGGAAACGAATCTACTCGTGGGCCGGGTATGTGTCGTCAGCTCTGGCGGCATCAGCGCTGCACGATTGGGTTCGCGGCCTTGAAAATGCAACGTGGAGATGCCATGTTACAGCGCCCAAATCCCCGCGCACTGCATGATGCCACAGAGATGGCTTCCTGCCCCTCTTCACCGCCCCTCTCCCTCTGCCTCGCCCTCTCCCTCTGCCTCTCCCTCTGCCTCTCCTTCCCTACCCCTCACTTCTCCCCTTCTCCCTCACCACCTCCTTTCACACCAACTCACTCACCATCCCTCACCCTCACCCTTCACGGTCACTCATCCACGCCTGCCCCCCTCCCCCGTCACCCCCAACCTCCTTCTCCCAGGTCCTACCTGCCAACATGAGTGGGCAGGAAAAGCGTGAGAAAATGGCCATCATGGAAGCCGCCATCTCATCTACACTGTGAGTGCCGTGAGGCCCTCACTCTTCCTCACTCTTTGTTCCGCAGGCCACCCGCTGTTTTCTGGTGTGTGTACCGCATTGTACTGCTTTGTGGGCCGTACATGTACAATGTTGGTTGGTTCAGCCCCAGGGCTGGAACAAAGAGCGCTGCATTCTTGGTTTCGGCTCCAGGGCGGGATGTCTGACATGCAAGGAGCATGCGGCTGATCCGTCCATCGGCTGCTGATCCAGCATGTGATGGTGTGTAGTAGGACTGTAGGAGTCTTGGCATTGCCCTGTGCCAGAAGCCTGGACCTTGACTCTGACACAACTTCACTGCTCCTGTGCCGGTGCAGCTCCCACCCAAACATCGTGCAGACATTCACCTACACAGTCATCCCGGTCAAGCAGGCACTCAAGGTAATGGCGTGCTGCACGGCAGCTGGCCATGACCTCAGTGCGCATGCATATATATATAATATATATATATATGCATCTATATGCATGCCTGCATGCAGTGGGGTCTTTGCTCAACTGCTTGTGGCCTCTTAAGCCCTCGGCATGAGAGGAGCACCGCCACAGTGCCTGTGCTACATCCGTCCCTACCCACTTGCCGACCAAATACAAAGGGCTGCCTTACTGCAGAGAAAGGCCGAAATGCATTTGTAACAACAAAACTTTTCTGAATACATACCCAGACAAACACACAGCAACAGT
Organism: Chlamydomonas applanata; assembly: GCA_001662365.1. Lineage (NCBI taxonomy): Eukaryota > Viridiplantae > Chlorophyta > Chlorophyceae > Chlamydomonadales > Chlamydomonadaceae > Chlamydomonas > Chlamydomonas applanata. The sequence goes on from BDCZ01000801.1 coordinate 18,896, forward strand.
TCCCGGGAACAGATGCTTAACAATTGAACCAAACACGGTGCAAGAGCCAGTCACTCATGCCTTACCAGTCACTACCGCCCGCCCCCACGCACGCTGCGTCCAACTGGCTGGCCCGCAGGCGGAGCTTCCCCCTGGCGCGTCAGCCCCCCCGGGCGCAGGGGACAGCGGGCACCACCGGGGCTACGCGCCCCGGCTCCACCAGCTACAGCTAGATGCTGCCCCCGCCCCTTTTGATGCGCAGCTGGAGGGCGTGGCGGGGGTTCCCCTGAGGTTGGGTGCAGTGCCTGAGGCAACTGACGAGGGAGTTCCCGTGCTCCACCAAGGAGCAGGGGACAGGCAGGGACAGGCAGGAGGTGCGGCAGAGGCGGTACAGTCCGGAGGCAGTGCGCCGCTGGAGCACACGGTGTGTCTACCGCGGGGAACGTCTGCGCGCGTGGCCCGGCCACTGCTGGTTCCTTCACCGGATCGATCTGCCAGCTCTGCTGACTCTGCAGAGCTCATGCCAGCTGGCCCCACAGATGCTGAGCTGCCGGCTGGCGCCCAGCCACGCCCGACTGCAGGCGCCCGGGGCCCAACAGGCGCCCAAGGGCAAATGATGACCCCTCCAGCACCAGATGCTACCCTACCCTGTAGTCGGATCAGGGCTCCCCTGGAAGGAGCTCAGGGGGCCCAGCAGGCAGGTACTGTTGGTGGTGACGGCGTCTCGGAGCGGGCTGCCAGCGGGGCCCCAGTCACCCAAGACACCGGTGCCTTGAACAGCATGCTCATGCACCTGAACAACAACACTGCCACTTCATCTCACGTGGCTGGCTCTCTCCTGGTAGGCGGCATTGACATGGCCAGCACAGCCCTGGCTGATGAGGCATCTGCGGGTGCAGGGGGGGGTCCAGCTGCGATCAAAGTACTAGGCACCAGTGCCACACAGCTAGGGCCAGCCCTCGCACAGAAACCACAGGGCACGGGAGACAGCTGGTCAGCCGGGCAGCAGACTGCAAAGGGCTCTGTCACTCCCGGGACATCACGCCTGGCGGCCACCACCCATGCGGTTGCAGCAGCTGCCAGCACCGTGCATGGCGGCTGGAGCTCAACCACCACCCCTTCCACCACCACTGCCGCACCGAGCAGGGGTGCTGACACCGCCACAGCTGGGGTACCACAGGTGGCATCCCCAACCAGCAAGCGGCAGGCGGGGGCCCGGCTGGAGGCCAGCAGCGTGGCACCCACTCTAGGCCTGGGCCGCGTGCAGCCGCTCAAGCCCGGGTACGCGAACGCCAACAGTTCCATCCTTCTGATCGCGGCGGAGACGTCTGAGACGATGCATGGCACCCGGGGGGTGATGGGCGGACGCGCGGCGGCTGCGCTCATGTGTGACGCGCGCCGCAACGGCGGGGAGGGCGGCCTGACTGAGCTGCGATCGCCCTCAGCGGCATCAACAGAAGTCCAGAATGTGGAGGTGCGTCTAAAACAGGAAACAGGGGGTGGAGGAAAAAGGGAAAGGGACATCAACAGAAGTCCAGAATGTGGAGGTATGCCCGGGCAGGGGGGTGGCGGGCTGGGGCAAGGAAAGGGGGAGAGGGCGGGGGCAACACTTACCACCCATCCAGCCACCCATGCTGATCATCCTTGAGTCCTTAACAACCAGGCTGGGGGCCACCAGTGGGCTGGCACAGTTACTGTGCCGCCCCTGTACCGCGCCTGTACTGCGCTGCAACTTGTACCGCGTGTGTGTCCTGCCGCAGGTGCGGCTGGTGCTGGAGTGGTGTGACCGCGGCTCACTGAGAGACGTACTGGATGGCGGTACATTCCTGCTGGCCCCTGGCTCAACTGCACCGGGCGCGATACCCTTGTCGCCAGCCCCAGGTGGGGTGGCAGTCGTCTCTGCCGTATTGTGGTGGTGTTAGAAGAAAAGTGGTGCACCCCGTAATGTGGCGCTGTGGGGTGACGGTTGTGGGGTACCAGATGAGAAGTGACTGGTGCCGTGTTTGGGGTGGTGTTTGGGGTGGTGTTTGGGAGGCAAGTGGGTGG
>BDCZ01000806.1:7933-20515 GCA_001662365.1 Chlamydomonas applanata
TCGGGTGCACGTCCCCGCCGTCCCCGGCTCCAAAACCCGGGGGCGCGGGTGCCGTCGCCGCCGCCGCGACCCGCAGCAGCCCCGCCACCAGTGCAGGCGACAGCGGCCACCCCGCCCCCGCCGCAGCCTCCGGCGCCTTGAGCGCCAGCGCAACGCGCGCACCCTCCAACCGCAGCCGCAGCCAAATCAGGGATTCAGGGGGGGCGCCCTGAGAAGTCAAACGGTCCAGCAGGGCTGCGACGGAGCCCAGCAGTGCGCCGCGCGCGGCGGGGGGCGCGAGCCGTTCGTCTTCCCATGGACCCCCCGGGCCCCACTCCCACCCGTACAGCTTGCGTACCGCGCTGGCCTGCGGGACGGCGATACATCATCGTGGGGAAGGCAGTACATGATTGAGCGGCGGTACAGCTGCACGTTGCTGGTGGTGACATGTGCCCCATTGTTATGGGGAGCAGGCAGGCATGCTGGACCTTTGTGTGAGCGAGAAGGGTTTCATCATTGCGGGTGGCGGCGCTGTCCCACCCCACAGCCACATGAGCCACACACCAGCCATGAGCCATGCCGGGGTGTCAACTGCCACGCACACACGTCCCACATGTGACTTGACTTGTTACAGCATTTCCCACTAGGGGTGCTGCGATTCCCTGATCTTCCTGTGGATCAATTGCGTCCCATATGTAAACACATTATAATAGAACCCTACATGTAGAAGACCCCCAAAGTTGCCGTAGAGCGGCCCGGGCGGCGGGGGTAAAGACAGCGCGCGCGCACACACAATTTGGAATTGAACCATGGGTCCCAGCAACTGCTGGGAGGCTCATGCACTCATGGGGTGTACGGTCTCATGCACCCAACCAACACACACACACGTATGCGCCCACCCGACGCTTGCATGCTTGATAAGCCATGTCGGTGTCACGAGGGACCGCCCCAAACCAAAACTCCTGCAGGACAGTGTGGGTAGATGCATCTACCCAAAACTATATATATACATACATACATATATATATACATATATATATATATGTATATATATATTATCACCAAACCCCGCACCTGCCACTCCCGTGTGCCGCGCAGCCCGGGTGCCAGTGCCGCCAGCTGTTCCAGCTGCTCAGCAGTCAGGTGGTCAGCCAGCCCCTCCACCACCCACGGCTTGGGGCCCTGCAGCACATGGCACGTCATGGCATCTTGGCACGTCGTGGCACAGGAACAGGCACAAGAGCCATAAGTGAGTCACAATCTCACAGTTACGCGCGCTGTTGAACATGCTGTTGAACATGGGGGCTAAGTGGCGCATGTGTTGCGGTCATGGCACACAAGGTGGGAACCTCAGGCGCAGCTGGCTCATGTGTACCTGGCACCCCTGTGTGCAGTACGGCATATGCAGTACGGCATGAAAGGGACCACCACACAGTAGACGGTGCACATGGGCAGCACAGTACACCATGTGAATGGTGTGATATGTACTCGCTATGCATCAACCGTCTTGGATGATACAGTACACCGTGTGGAATATGAACGGTTCCTTGTGCCGCAGACGCAGGGCTGGAGGGCGGTCACACTATTGCACAGCTGAGACGTGAGAGGTGTGATCCCATACATACGTGACCCCGCACCTCGCCCCCCTGCCCCTCCACAAGCGCCGCCACTTCCTTCAGCGCCCACCCCACACCAAACTCGCCACGCCCCAGCTGCGACAGGTAGGGGGGGGAGAAGGCAAGCGCGAGCCGCGCCTCCCGGTCTGCGCGGGGCAAGAAATGCACACACACACACCTCACATACACACGCACATGCAGAACATACAGGATGTATATGTAAGCTGTTTATAATGACTATATGGTTATATATATGATATAAAGTATATGTAAGCTAGGCCATGCCAAGTGATGTCCCGCCATCGGCACGCCAAGCAGCCCCGCCCAACCCACACGGCTCGACCTTGAGCTCTTTATAACGGGCGCTGGCCATCTGCCCCCCCTGGCCGGAATCAGCGAACAACGCAGCCAATGCAACACAGCAGCGCAAACACCAGCAGCCCGCCAGCCTAAACCCTACACCCCAAACCCGAAACCCAGACATGCCAGCCCCACCCACCCAGCTTGCCCGCCATGAGCCGCAGCAGCTCGGGCGCCGCAGCGGGTGTGAAGGCGTCGGAGGGCCGCTGGTGGCCGTGCAGCTCAGCCACAAACCTGCGGCCAACCAGCGAGCGTACTCAGCCACACCGAGCGTACTCAGCCACGCCCAGCCATGATTACCTAGCTCGCTCTCATAAGCAAGCGGCTTGGCGGCTTGTTGGCAGCAGACCCGTGACCCTGGACGCCCTGTACCCTCATAACCCACTTTCGGACACCCTAAGCCTTGGAAACCGCTGAAACCCCCTCACATTCTTGCGCATCCCGCTCACATAACAGCAGTAGAACCGCTGAAACCCCCTCACCCTGAAACCCCACACCTTCATCTGGGAAACCTACACCCTAGGGCTAGGGCTTAGGGTCTGGATACCTTGGACTACAGAACTACAGTACTCTTGGACTTCAGTGGACTACAGTGGACTACAGTGGACTACAGTGGACTACAGAACTACAGTACTCTTAGACTACAGAACTACAGTATGAGGCCACATACGCAGGCACCCACTTGTCCAGGCTGTAGTCGGACTGAGTCAGGCCGGTGGGCAGCACAGCCGCACGCTGCGCACCGTTGCCCGTGCCCCGGCCGCCGCCGCCGCCCTGTGGCATGGCCTCACGCGCCGCCGCGGGCTGCGCACAGCACAGCACACACGGTTTTTAGCACACACAAACACGTTTTTATAGCGCACACAAGAGTCACCCACCACCTTGCCCAACACTGTTGGATACAGCTAAGACACAGCCGCACCACACCCGACTGGAGCACAGCACAGCACAGCACAGCACAGCACAGCACAGCACAGCACGCCCTGCCACTCGCACCGGCTCGTCCTCAAACCGCAGCGCCAGCTTGTCTCCCAGGTACTTGATGGTGGTCGCCGGTCCACCTGCGTTGCCTGAAGAGGCCGGCGGCCACGTTAGGCTCGCGGCCTGTTCAGGCGGCAGCTCCAGCGCCGGGCCCCACTCTGCCAAAGCCACGCGAGCCTCCAGCTCGGCTGCACTCACACAAGCGGGTGTTGAAGAGCAAGCACGGCATGGCAGTGACTAGCGGGCCCAGCGGCGTATCACCGCTTGTCCCGGGAGCGCAGGCGCCGGCAGAGCCAGGGCAGGCGGGGCCAGGGCAGGCGGGGCCAGGGCGGGCAGGCGGGCGCACGCATGCCAACACGCCCCGACCCGTGTGGCCGAGCACAGTCCCAGCAGGCCGCTCATGACTCGCATTGTGCTAGTGGTCACACATTTGGTGCAGGCAGTACAGTACAGTACAGTACAGTACATGTGCAGGCAGTACAGTACAAGCGCACGCAGTACGCAGCAGACATGCATGTGCGGCGTGGTTGCCGTGATGGTGCACGCGTGGGACGAAGCTGCCCACGTTCCCGACAGATCCCCACTGGGGATTCGATACCCAGATCTTACCTGGGGCGGCCGCCCCAGCCGCTCTCTGGCAACTTTTGCGGTCCGCTACATATAGGGTTCTAACACGCTCACGCATCTTACACACCCAGGGCTCCACCCGCCTCACCTGCATACGCGTGCGCGCCCTTGCAGCCCGGTGGGCCCCGCACCAAGTTGCCTGTGCGCATCCCCTCCTGCAGTCGGGTCAGGGAAGCCCTTGCACTCCGCATCCAGCCCCCACGCTCCTCGCCGCCCCCGCACTGCACCGCGGCCTGTACCGCGGCCAGGCCTGTGCAGCGGCGCAGGACAGCAGTACGCCCGCGGTTGCGGTACGCATTGGTGTGGGTTGGCGGTTGTCTGCCGTGAGTGCATGCCATGTGTGCGCGTGTGGCTGCGGCCTGGGGTGGCGTGAAGAGGTGCGGTTGCCTTGCTGGACAGGTGTCACGCGGGCATCTGATAGAAATTACGTGGCGTCTCATGCCCGTGCATGCAGACTAAGGCGCGAGGTGTGCGCCCATGTGCCGTCTTGTCAGCTTATGCAGCATGACATGTGATGGCTTGTGGATTGATGACAGGCCGTCTGGCATGTATGCAGGCGGTACGCATGTGTAATCAATTCTAGACCACCAGGAGGGTGGGTTGCACCAGGGGATTGGTTTAGATGTCCCAGCAGCCGCGAGCCCTCACACGTGGATCGATCTTGCCATAGACATCACAACCCAGTCCCCAGCCTGTGTGACCATAACCATAACCCAGTCCACACATGCATCGCACGCGTGTGTGTGCAGCATGTGCACCTTGAAGGAACACTTGGCCCGGTGTCACCGCCGCGGCGACCCCGGGCGCAGGCGCCCCCGTCGCGCTGATACCTACGAGCGCAGCCCGCTCTGCCGTACCGCCCGCGAGCGCGAACCGTTCCAGTTCCTCATCCACGCCAGCATCCAGCACCCTGTTTGCTGCAGCGGCAACAGCCCCCCCGCTGCCACCCCCCCGGCTCCCCTCTGCACCCATGATTGCGGGCCTGGGTCAGACGCTGGCCAGATCCACTGCTGAACACAGCTAGCTGGGCAGGCAAGTGGCCGGGCAGGCCAGGTACGCGCGCAGCTTCAACACGCCTGCATGTGCCGACGCGGCAAGGGAAGCGCAGGCCTCATGCATGATGCAAAACACAGGGCGATGCAGGACCAGGCATGCACGCGGCGGTGGGATGCGGCCGTGGGTCGTCGCGCTCGACCGATTCAAGTCAGAGCCAACTACGCTGCAGCTGATAGCTGGCTTGGCTTGACATCGAACGTGCAGCAGAATAACACATGATGCAGCGTAAAGTGTCTTGCATGTGCAGCTGCATCCATCATTGTCAATGCCAGGTCGATGCAAAAGTTTCGACTGTGCCAGACTGAGTTCCGTGCATTTGCCAATAAGCAGGGGCTTTCAGATCTCGCACGTTGGCAACATCCGACGCCGGCACACACCTGACAAAGAAACCCTTTTGGGCTGGTTCACAGCTGGCTCACAGCTCTAAATGCAAGGTGACTATGACGGTTTGCGTTATCAAAATGATCGGGCACATGAATGGGAACAGCTCCATCAGTTTCTCACCAACTGCTCACACCATTCTGTTAAGGTAGAAGGGTGCCTTTGCAACTGCGTGAAAGCTGGATTACAGCCGTGCTTCCATCGCGAGCGCATGTCCCATGCCATGACTGCATGCCCGTGCATCTAGTTCGGGGCACTTGGGGCACCTGTCGATGCTGCCTTGCGTTCCTGCCGCTCCACAATGGCAATCTCCATAGCCTGCATGCAGCCAGGGTGCAGCGCCACAAAACAGCTCTAATGAATTGCCATCAGCACAGCCCATGCACTAGCCCTTGATGTCCATGCAAGCATGCTGCTTAGTGTGCGGCCTGGGACACCAGCCGAACCTAGCACACCGGCAGCTGCACCCGAGCGCACCTGGATGCGGATGTCACTGATGGTGGTGTTGGCTGGGGCGCTGCCGTCCGCTGGCTTAATTGTGCGCTTGCGCAGCATGCCCGAGACCTGCGGGTGGTCCGCCGCAAGCAGCGCGTGCATCAGCTTGCGGAGACAAAGCATGAAAACCCATGCATAGCTGCATGCGGCAGCAGGCAGCACATGATGATATGCACGGGGTTGCGTCACAGTGTTACATACACGGTGAGCTTCGTGACATGCTGTGTGGTGCTGTGCCGAAGTCAACACGAGTGCTGTCGCCTGCGCCCTTGCTATTACTGTCACTGACCTGCACGCGCTCCCCCTTCTTGACATTGGCTGCGAAGTTGACTGCGAGTTGCCCCATGGCAAACACCTGGGTGCACATATGATACCATCCATCGTGATTGTGATCAGAAGCAGATGGTTCGAGCTGGTGCACCGCCAGGAGCTGCCAGAGCCTTCAGGCATGTAAGGCGCGTACTTGCACGTTGCAGCATTGGACCCCGGGCTGCTGGCATTATGACTTGTACTGCCCATGTCTAACCCAGCAGCCGCGAGTCAAAGGTCAGGTCAGCTGCAACTACACAGTCAGGCAGTTACCCAAAGCCTGAGCCCCACCCGGAAGAAGTCAGTCACAGGCTCCTCTCCAGGTCTGCTCTTCCCCTTCACGGCCACAGAGACTTCCACGATCTGATGCACCAGCCGCACAGCAGGGAAGCATGATACCAGATCAGCCAGGCGGCGCAAAAGTCCCTCACAAACCCTGGCGGTGAGCCATGGCAGGGTGGGCAAGCTGCATGTGTGCCGCATGCTGCATGCTGCATGCGTGCTGCATGCATGCGCACCCATGCAAAACCCCACTGCCCACGATTCATAACACACCTGGGCGCCTTTGAGGGTTGTCTTCACGATCGGCTCTTGGCAAACATTGCCACTAATCGTGACAGAATTGCGATTCCGCCAATCAAAGTCTTCCTGTTTGATGAAGCCGATCTGTGATGAGGGTACGCTCACATCCGTGGCGTATGCAGCTTTCAGGGGAGCAGCAGCTGTGCGTGACGAGATCCTGCTGCTCCACGCAGCAGGACCAGCGCGCGACAGCAGCACTGAAGCAGCTGAGCGAAGCATTCTTTGAGTCCTGGCACTGTACTTTCGCAAGGTGAGAGTCGCTGCATGCTTTTAGAATGGAGAGTGGAGTGAGCGCGTGAGGTGGGCGGGGCGTTGCAGGTAGCGGGTGCGAGTGTGGTTGTAGCTCGCTTGCTTAGCCTGGCAGGGATGATGCTTGAATTCCGCACTGTGGGGGTTCGGCTGCCCAGGCCATCGCCCAGGGGCGCGCCAGTCGAATCGCCGCACACAGCGCCTCGTGGTGCATGCAGCGAAGTGGCCGCCACGGAAAGGCGGCCAGCAGCGCTGTGAATGGCGAGCGCAGTGTGCGTGAGCATGCCCCAACGCAGCCATTTGTGGAGGAAGACGACAACCCTGGCCTCAAAGCGGACTACTGGCAGCAGCAGATGTCAACAGCTGCATTGCCCAGATCACACAGAGAGGCTGGTTTGCGCACACACGCAGCTGGTGCATGCCAGCTGGTACATGCCAGCAAGGCATCTGGTATGTGGCTGTTTGCAGGCAGTGTGACATCGCATGCAACGCACTAGGCTGGGGCCATACGTGCAATCATCAGCTACGGTGGTGACTGTCGTGTGTACAAGGAGCCGAGCAGCAGCCTCTTGTTTGCTGGGTTGCACTGTACGAGGTGCAAATGCATGCAGTACTGACTGGGGTGGGCAGGACGAGAGGCGAGACGGCTGTTAGGCACACAGCTCACGACGCTGAGGGTTTGCACAAGCATGCTAGCTGGCGGTTGCTGCATTGCCATATGCCGATGTTCTGAGCTGCATTGGATGGGTGTACGCCTTTGCTGGTAAACGGCTGGGTGCTGGGTACACCAGTGCATGCTATGCCCTATCTGACGAAGCAGTAATACCTGGAGCGGCACGCCACGTGTTCTGCCGCCAGCAAGCTTGGAATGTATAGCACGTCAACGTCAAACTATACTGCTGTACGTACGGCTCGCGAGACGCTTCGCGTGACGCTCAGGTGAACCTGCCCATGTTCCACCTTTGCGTGGTGAACAACCATGGCCATGGGCATCCAGCCGCCCTCTTCTTTGTCCAGAGTGAGGAGCAGTCCCAGATCACAGCCTGCCTCCACAAGTGAGTTTTACAGATGTTGCTACTCCTGTCTCGCGCACAGGTTTGGCACAGCATAACTCACCACATGGACCTGACCTGAACAAACCGACTTCAGATTCATGTTCAGCACATTGAAAACCTGCACCCTAGATCAACTTATTTTTTTGGACTTCAGGCTGCCCCCCCCCCCAAACCCCCCCTTCAAGGCCCTAGCCAGCGGGGGCCAGCAGGGGAAGGGTCAACCAAACACGACCAGATTGAAAATATGGGGCCCTGAGTGGGTATGGACCCAGGTTCTGCCCCTAAAAAGTAGAGACGATTGGGTAGGTGCACCCCAGCACCCGCCAACCAACCCCACCCCCATCCCGCACGTGCACACGCAAAGGCAGGATCCAAGAGTGGAACCCAAGGTGGAAGCCAGATTTCTTCATGGTGGACAAGTCTCAGGCTGAGATCAATGCACTGCACAGCACATTTCCTGACGCCCAAGTGCTGCTGTGTGATTTTCATCGCCTGCAAGCTTGGTGGCGGTGGATCAGCGCCAGCGCCAATGGTGTGCCCCATGACAGTTGCCGCAAGGTGTTTGAGCACCTATATTGGATTGGGCAAGCCACCACAGAGCGCGACCTCCAGCTTCGCATCATCCGCCTTCAAGGGCTCCCAGAGTACAAGAGCAACACGCAGCTGCAAGAGTACTGGACCAAGCACTGGCACTCGTGCATCGGCATGTGGGCTGCGTGCTACCGCGAGGTATGCTCGAGGCAGTGGTGGCATGGATCCTCATCAGCACCTGCATGTGTTCTGTGCTGCTGGCATTATTTCTAATGTACACGTTTGTGATCGGCCCTGCATGGCAGGTGTATCACGGGAACATCGACACCAACAACCACCTGGAGTCACTGCACAGGGCTCTGAAAAGCAAGTGGCTGCAGCCAAGGGCTGACAGGCGTCTGGACTCGTTGATGCGTACATACCGAGATGACATCGTGCCATACTATGCCAAGTGATATGAGCAGGACAACCAAGACTCAGCTGCGTGAGTATAAATGCAAATATAGTATGCACTAAAGTAACACCAGAAGTAACTTTATATGTATGATATCAATTTATAAATAATATAAAGTAAAACGATGAAAAAATAGATATATTTTAAACTCAGAGATTTAATTAGTTGTTATGCAGAAGCAATTAATTAGTCATGTCTCACCAACTTGCGCACAGGGATGCGCTGAAGACGCGGCCACGGCCCCTGCCAGCTTACCTGGCAGGCACACCCCTCACCATCCGCCGGCACTTGACAAAGAGGCATGAAGATGGTGCCGCCATCGCCCAGCAACCATCAGCAGTCATTCAGCACGGCACAGTCCACCGCTGGACGGTCAGCAAATCAGTTGCTGCCCTGGAGTTTGAGTACAACCAAGAGCGCAGGCATGGTACAGCAGCAGGATTCCAGTCATGGCGGGAGTGGGCGCAGCAGCAGCCAGCCACGTCTCGTGTGCACGTGGTGGACCTGCGCCCACATGTGCAGCAGGGCTTTTGCACATGCTGGGACCACCAGCAAACCAAGCTACCCTGCAAGCACGTCTTTGCGTGCATGCACCAGGCGCAGCTGCAGTGGGACACTCTGCCTGTCACACTCAGGCAGCATCCTCGGCTGACCATCCACTGTGTGTGGGCAGACAGATCAGCTGCAGGTCTAGTGCCTGCCACAGCAGCTGCCCCTTCACCAGCACCAGCAGATGCCGCAGGTGACCTGCCGCCAGACGTTGTGCAGGAGCAAGCAACAACCGCCTTGATGGCAATGCAGGGTGACACGGCACCAGCTACAACCAGTGATGACAGCAATGATGAGCCACCCTCCTGCCCAGAGCTTGATGAAATTGCAGACACATGGGAGATGGCCATGCAAGATGGGGGAGAGGAGGGCCTGGCTGCAGCACGGGGCAAGGACGTGGATGCGCTGCAAGGCAGTGCCGCCACCCCAGACAGCAAAGCAGTGCAGTCGCGCCTGCTGGAGATGAGCCAGGCACTGCAACAACTCGCGTACGACACCAGCGTGTCACCTAACCAGAAGCCAGCGCTCCTTGAACAGCTGGCTGTGCCCATTGCAGCTGCAAATACATTACTGCCCAGTGGTGCCTTTGGGTCTGGTATGGACCGTACAACACAGCGTGTCATGTCCAGGCGGCTGTCCAAGGAGCACATGGGGGGCAGCAATGAGGCCGCCCGGCCACCAGCACACAAGAGGCAGCGCACTGTGCAGCCGACGGAGCAGCCATCTGGACCGACTCGCCCATGGCAAGGTCTGTCTGGGGCAGGTCGCCCCAAGGGTGACGGCCGAGCTTTCCCCTCACACACGGAGCGACAAGAGGTGGCTCTTGCAGACATCACCAACAGCCACAAGCTGTCACTCAGGGCAGCACCCAACAGGAAGAAGGCAACTGGCCTGAAGCCAAACATCAAGTACTTGGCGATCAGCAAGCTGGCCGTGAGACACGAACCCTTGCCCCCCATTCCAGCCCACATCCGCCTGCCCCCAGAACCAAGCCAGCTAGACATGCAGTATCTGCTCAGCGTGTATGGCATGGCGCCTCATTACCCGCAGCGTAGCGAACAGTGGCACCAAGCACGGAAGTTGGCCATCACGGCCACAGATGTGCCCAACATTCTGGGCTTTTGGGAGGAGGGCACAAGAGAACTGTTGGGCAGCAGTGCACCTAGCAGACCAGACCATGACACTACAGTGCAGGCATTCCAGCACTTGGCTGGTGCACCGCGACGGCAGGTGGAGACAGTCGCCACAGACTGGGGCGTGGAGCACGAAGCTTTGTGGTTGGCAGACACTGGTGCAGAACATGGCAGCTGAGCAGCAACACTTCCCCTCTCTCCCCATTGAGTCAGATGTCCAGCTGCACGAGAAGGGGCTGCAGTTTGTACCAGCTCTGATTGGCAGTGCTGCCCCATACGTGCTAGGTGGCAAGATGCTGGCGGCGTCACCTGATGGCGTGCTGGCCAGCAGGAAGGGTCAGGTGGCCGTGGAGGTCAAGACAAGGTGTCCTTTTCAGGACAACGGCAGTGACGGCAGGTGGCGGTGCATCGAATCAGGTGCAGTGGTTAAGCAGGTGGTGTGCTGCACCACTTACGCCCAGTGCCAAATGGTCATGATGGCCACACGCACTGAGCACTGCCTCCTGGTCACCTGGGCACCTTGGGGCTCTGCCATCCAGCTGATTGAGCGTGCTGAAACATGGTGCAGCAGCATGCTGGCTGTGCTGGGTGAGCTGGTGACCATCCCGGCAGGGCTGCTGCCAATGGGAGTGCCCATGTTCACTGCCGTTCGTGGATGGAAGGAGCTGATGGAGATGACAAGGAAGGGTTGCGAGTGCATTCGAAGTGAGCGTGCACTTATGGTCTCAAGTGCACGTGGGCCTGACACCAGCCCGTGGGCGGTGAAAGGCTGAATACGGCCATCATGAACCAGCTCAAGCATTTTGTGCCTGAAATTACAGTTGATCGCGGTTCGATGAAGTATGTGAGACTGGTCTCTGGTCAACTTTCTCATGCAGGCGTATTCCGACAAACCGACACGACAGACGTGGTTCTGTAATATTCTTAACGCATTCTGCCACGTAATCCCACTTCACCAGGCGCCAGTGGGATTGTCACTCGCCCCTTGGGCTGCCCTGACCAATGACAACAATGATGATGGCTTTTCTCGTGTATGTACGGGAGTTGGGCCTGTGTATGTGCTGGGATTTGAAATTGCACGTGCCTGGGCTGCATGCATTGCTACTTCGAAGTCCTGCAGTGACTCTGAAGACAGAAAGTCGCAAGCCCGATAGCCAGGGAAGCAGCAGGAAGACCAGGCGCGATGTATTAGCGCTGCTGTCAGCCGCCTTACACGCTGCAGCAGCAATGCGGGCACTCAAGACCTTCATCCGCAGGTGGGCAGTAGCAGGGGTCAGGAACATAGTGGAACCGCACCTGGCACGCCGGTAGCGTGCTCTTTCATGCTTGCAGTTCTCCAGGCGCTCGTCTGGGCTGCCTTGCATGCTAGAAAGCTAGTGTGAACAAGAAGAGACACGTAGAGACTGCGCAGGCAGACTTAAAAACCCATTTGGTGCAGGGCTGCCTGTATTCTGGGTCCTGGGGAACCCTGAGAACCCAGAATTCCTAGGGACATGTGACCAGTATGAAGACGACGATTCAGATGCTGATGCTGCATATTATCGCTCGCAGCCTACAAAAGCCTGAAGGGGATGGCAGTGTGGACCAGCCGAAGGAACTTAAGCGCGTGGCTGCGAGCCCATCTTCCCTGAGGAAGGGATCAAGCAAATCGGTGCCGGGCCACCACGAGCAGCAGCAATTCTGGCACGAGTCTAGCCCAGACGCATCTCAGGCGGAGGTCGTTGCGGTGGTTGGGGCGCCCAGCAGACCAGACTCCTGCTCCACCCCTCCGCAGTGGGTAGATGCAACAATTCTGCACTGGCGCACTTTGTGTCCTCGACTCACCTGCTGTCGCTGGTACAACCCATTGTGGTCATGATGACTAGAGCCATGTCTTCACACATTACCAACCATGCCCATCACATTCAACACCCCCCCTGCAGGAGCTCGTCTGGGAAGCTCACCCCACCAAGCCACATCAACATCCCTGAGGCTGGCCCAGGCACACCCACCCAGGCGCCCAAGCCAACAGGCGGCCAGGGCAACTTAGCTGTCAACACCAGCATAGCCACAAACAGCCCTGCAGGCGGCCCAAAGGCAGCAGGGGACGAGCAGGGGCCAGCCCCCCATGCAGTGGCTCACTCCCCTGACTCAGTTAACAAGCTGGGCACGGCCGCGCAGCCAGTGTATGAGAGGTGCGCGGCCCACGGCAGCGCTGCCAAGGCCTGTGTGCGTGGGCGCGGGGG
>BDCZ01000807.1:0-20464 GCA_001662365.1 Chlamydomonas applanata
TGTGTGTGTGTGTTGTAAGTGTGACAGAGAGAGAGAGAGGGGGGGAGAGAGAGGGAGGGGGGGGAGAGAGAGAGGGAGGATCTCTCTCAGGCATCACCGGCGTCCTGGGACCTGCATATGCAGCTTGTCAAGCACAGAGCACATGTCTGTGTTGCTTCCCGTGGCAGTGCCTGAATGGCAGTACCTTGTTGTGAGGCAGTACCTTTGCAGTACCGTGGCAGTACCTTGTTGTGAGGGCTCCCTGCAATGGTATGGGACCAAGTGCCGTCAACCAGCTAAAGGGGGCTTGTAGCACGGACCCCTTCGCATGTTCACTGACCATGTCTTGTTGTATACTTGCTATCGTAATGCTGTTGCAGCTGAGGCAGTGGCTGCTGCCGAGGCCTCTATAAAGGCCGGCCAGCCATTGTCGGCGGGCTGCATATCGCCAACCTACATGTACAAGGAACATGCAGGAGTCTTCCCCAGTAAGAAGCATTGCTGCACGCCGCTTTCTATGTGCCATGCTACGCTGCGCTCCCTGGTGCTGCAGCACAGAGTGGCACCCGGCCCTGCTGCTGTGCCGTGCTGCTCTGCGCTGCAGCATCCAGAATGAGATCCTGGTCCAGATCTAGATTACTTTGGCCCCACGGTTGTGTCTTCTGTGATGCTGTACTGTGTGTGCCGCCCTCACACTGTGCCGTGCACTGCCCACTCCTGGGCTATGCAACTGCACATGTTTGAGGCCTGCCTGACGCCTTTCCTCTTGCCTGCCCAGATTTCTTTGTGCACAGCTGGTGGGGTCGCAAGGGGCACAACGACTGGGACGTGCGCAAGCGGCCCCCCACCCAAGTCATCGGCCATAACCTGTACATGCCCAATGATAAGCGCGTGTACAAGAATGTGCTCAAGGTACGTCCCTCACGTCTGCTACGTGTCCTTCGCTTCTTCACAAAACGCATGCCGAAGCTGCTAGGCTGGTGTTACATAGCTGCTGCTACGGAGAGGGACCCGGACCTCTGCTAGGCTGGGATGAGCTGTGTGCTTTCCTCTTATGTGCCTCACATCTCACACCCACTGCGGTGCTGTTGGATCCAAGCTTGGAACGCTGCTGCAAAAGGTAACGGTACAAAGGCATGCACTGCCTGTACTGTCTGTACTGCGCACACACACGCAGATGACGTATGGGCATTACAACTGGACGATGGCGGCGACGGTGAAGCGCGCAATCCTGCAGGCCACTCCTCAACTTACACATGGCCTCAGCGCGTTGCCTGGGGGTGGCAAGGGCAGCCACAGAAATGTGGTCAAGTCCCAGTTGCCTAGTGGGGATGTGTCGGCAGCCTTGAGGGGGCCCAAGGTGGGTCTGTTCCTGGCGTCGACCCCTGAGAACCCCATGCCAGACGTACTGCGTCCCTCAAGCGTACTGCCGCTCGCCGACATGACCGTACTGCAGCTCATCATCTTGCTGCACCATCTGGTGAGGGTCTTGGTCTTTGATTGCTTGCCCTGCTTGGCTTCCTTTGCACTGTATTGGACCCCTCTGCCTCGCACCCGCACAACTGTGGGTGGGGCGATACGCGCTGCGCAGCTGCGCCATGCACATCCTACGCCTGGCCTGCCCGTGCACGCTGATACCGTCCCCTGCAACCCCCAACAATGCCAAACCAACAACACCAACCACCTGCCCCCGACCCTCCTTCTCCCGTTGGGCCTTGACAGATGGCTGCGTCCGTGGCCACCGGCCGTGCGCTTGCATGGCCCGCGCTGCCATGTCAGCAGCTGGCGCGCATCAACCAAGAATTTGAGGCACCTGACCTCAAGTGGCTGCTGGCCGACCGGCGTGTGTTTGGCACTGGCATCGTGCCCTTCACCCAGGTAGCTGAACGGTCCAGGTAGACGAACGGTCCAGTCAGTTGCTTGACGGCGGATTCCAGGAGTGTGGCAAGTTGGCTGGCAGGCACGTGTGATGCACCGCCACCCAGCTCTCCCAGGACTTGAACCCCGCCTGACACATCACATTGGATTATCAGCTCATTTCCCTGCTGCTCGCGTGGCCATGCTCGTGTGCCCCCAGTCGAAGCAGCCCCTGAGTGCGTATGCTCTCAACCCGGGGGCTGTGGAGGATGTCCAGGTGGATACCATGAACACGCGCACACAAGTGTGCCTGTGGTATGAGTACATGTGAGTGAGGGAAGGTGTATAGGTGCAGGGTTTAACGATCTGTTGGGGGCAGGCCTGTGTTGTTTTAGGTAACCGCATGAGGTGGCCGAGTCAAGAGGCTGCGTGAGGGCTGTGTTGTGGCTGTTGTGGGCCTCGGTCAGCTGTCACATGGTACGCTGGAGCAGCATTTGAAATCAGCAGCACGAGCGCATCATGATGGGCATGGACACAGGTGTATGTGCATCATGAACACATTCGCATGGGCATGACCCCAGATGCATGGGCATGAATACGGATGCATCCACGTGAACATGACGGATGCTGTCTGGTGCGCAGGCTAGACCCATGCCTGGCATATGGTGTGGGCATGCTGCCTGTGGAGTCAGGTGCGACGCAAGGGCCACTGGGCACTGGCCCTGTCCCCTTCTGCTCCCCTAACCTAATTGTTGTCCTGCTGCTCCTGCTTTTTCATTCCCTGCTGCTACGATGAACATGGTCACCCGCTGCTGCCATCGAGCGCCATGCATATCAGTAAATGCATGTCGACGTATGAGCCAGCACCTGCCATCTGCTTGGATCCCTCCTCACACCGTGCTTGCCGCTGCGAAACTGACGTGCCTGTGCAGAGATCTACGACAACCACTTCCCACCAACAGCCAAACTGACGGGGCCACATGCACAGCGCGCATGGCACCCCATGGGCCCTGAAAACACAGCAGTACTGCAGCCGGTCACACTGCCGCCTGCACCACCTGGTGTGACCCAGCCCAAGCTACCAAAGCAGTGGCTACCACTTCCAGAGCCTGCAGGCATCTTGGAGCATGCAGCCTTCCAGGAGCTCTTCATCCCAACTACTGTGGAGGCCTTTCGACAGGCTGTTGGGCTCCTGAATGGCACCAAGGCCGTGTATGTGGAGAAGATCCCCTTCCTTGTGGACGCACCTGGTCTGAAAGAGGGAAGGGGGGCGCTCGGGTATGTGTTGCACCAGACACGCTTGCAATGCCGAGCCATACCAGCAGTGGGCCAAGTCAGGGCGTACCTCAGCGGTGCGTTGTCAGCAGAGGGGGCTGGCGACTAGGCACAGGATGACTGGGCAGGTGAGGATTATACAGGCCTCCATTGTGTGCATGACGTACGTGTGATGCTGTGTGGCATGTATTGTGTTGTGGTAACAAAAACAAGTGCTGGTGCAGCAAAGCTCGGGAGGGTGTAGCTAAGGCATCAAAGGGCAGCACAGCACCGTGCAGGTGGTGGAATGCTTGGGCCTTGTTACTTGACTTTTGGTTTGACTCTGGTACAAGGATACAAGCCAACTGCAGGGCTTGTCAAGGCACAAAGGTAGTGAAGAGAGACTGTGCAAGTAGGCCAGAGCAGATGGCTGTACCCTTGGCGGGTCTGGTCTTGCATTCCTTGTTCAACGATACGCTTGTGTTTGGCGGCATCATGCGGTTTGTACATATGTTACAGATGAACCAAAAGAGTTAAGTGCAATGATGGGGGTTGACAGTAGGCAGCAAGGGTGGCATCATAGCTCGGGGCCCGTGCTTTACAGCTACCCATATCATGAGCATGCTGTGCCTTTGCACCTATCCTGTCATTGCCAAAAATCCAAAACTGGTCATAAGTATGCACTATGAATCACGCGCGACTGTGGCCCTCTTTGAGAGGTACTGCACGGCCCAGGAGGGTATGCTTGGGCACCTCTGTATGGGTTGTTGAGCCCCTCACCTTGCCTGCCCAGTCCCTCACATGGATGTCCAGTCCGTACGCAATGTAAGCACGTATGCCCAGCCCCCCACATGTAATGTTCCTTCAGTGCTTCAGTCCCTCACAAATGCCAGGATCTGTCCTGTCAGCTGCACTGGCTCGGGCAGCACTACATGTACCGCCTGGCCTGCCGCTACCAGGGCCGGCAGGTCATTGGAGTCCTTGGCCGTAGCCCCCTCCCCAATGACTAGAGTGATGTGGAGGTTGGGCTTGACGAGCAGAGACTCATCTGCACCCAGCAGCACTGCCACGCGGGCGGCCGCGTTGCCGCCCGGCTTGTAGTCAATCCCTGACACCTCCAGGACCACCTCTGACCCCACAGCCGCCATCAGCCGCTCACACAGGCCCTGGGCACACACAGGGTGCACAAGGTATGGCGGGTCATGATTGGTCATCAGGTGCGCATGCCTTATGGATCGTAGGTAAGTAAGGTAAGAGAGGCACCCCTGTGTAAGACCTGAAGCACAGCGAGAGTGTTCTACAACTGGCCGTGCCAGTACTTATATCTACAGCTGGATTGGGATCACCACCGACGTGTGTTAGACCGTCACTGCCCAAAACTAGAGTGCTACCACCCCATGTCAGACCACCACCACACCATGTCAGGCAGCCAGCGCCCCATATCAGACCACCACCACCCCATGTCAGAGACCGCCACCACCACACCTGGTCAGGGCCCAGCACAGGATCGTCACAGTGCCACAGTGTGACATGCGTCTCCTGCTTGAGCTTCCCACTGAACTCCGCGGGCAGTACAGCCGCCGCCGCGTTGCGTAGTGCCGCATCTTCGAAGCCAGCAACCGCCACCCAGCGAACAGGCAGGCTTGCATCCCTGCCCGCCCCAGCTGTCCCTTCCAAAATCTGGATGCCCAACCCTGTGCCAACCACGCTCACAGCGCCCGAAGCTGGCCCCCCGGTGATCCCATTCAGTGTCACCCCGTTGATGGCAGTTGACAGGGAGGGCACCGGGACCAGGGCACTGGTGGCCCCGCCATTCACGCCCCCGCCCGCCCCAGCCCCAGCCTCGGCAGCTGCAGCGTCCACGCGCAAGGCCAGTGACCGCTGCAGCGCAGCCAGCAGCGCAGTGTTCAGGCCTGCACGGCACTCATCCATGGGCCGTTGGAGTCCAAGGATGCGCTCCTTGTTGCCAGGCTCCAGCAGCAGCTCGCGTGCACGGTCCTCCCATTCGGTTGGCAGCGGCGGCTGCGCGTTGTCCTGCACGCCGGCCAGGCCTGCTGCGATGTGCTGGAGCACCTCCAGAGGCACCTGGTGTGGTACGATGGGCACGCAAGGAACAGAGCAGGATCAGGAGCCGGTGGGCTTGGGAGTGGAGGAGGGATCAGACACATCAGGAGAAGGACCAGACGCATCAGGGGCAGGAGTAAATTGTAGTAGTCGGAGGCCAGGTTTGGAGATGGCTGAAGCCATGACCAAGAGTATAAGACCTGGATGAGCAGTCACAGCCCTCGCAATGGCACAATGCTGACACCAAACTTGGCAACAGGTCTGGCATCTGCCCCATCAGGCACCCCAGCAAAACAAGACCAGCGCCGCACACAGCACCATGTGACCCGTGCCACACATGCTGAAGTGTAAAAAGGAAAAGCTTTGCACACATGTGCATGCCGTGCGGCTGCTGACCTGCTTGTCCGGGTCATTTGCAGCAGCAGTGGCGATCGGCAGCTCCGCGACCGCCCCGAAGCTGCCCCGCAGCTTCTCCAGCAACGACGCGCGTGTGGTGTTGCGGAAAAAGGTGGCGAACATGGCCACGACAGATGCGGCAGAGGGCAGGCCTGCACGAGGGGAGGGAGTGCGCGGCGGGCTGGGCAAAAGGCTGGCAGAGGGAAGGAAAAGAAGAGAACATGGTCAGACAGGCCTGCTAGAGGAAATGCACAGGTGGGGATGGGCAGCCAGCCAGCATGGGCACACGAGCTATGCCATAGAGGGGTGGGGAGCTGGGTGGTGGATGCATGGAGCTGTACAGGACTTGCATTGTTCGAGGGCTGTTGACAAAGCCCGTATATTTTTCATGGACTCAAGCACTTGGCATGGCAGTACACACTCACGTGCATCCAGCCCGCCCTCGTGCTTCTCCCGTATCAGCGTGCGCGTCATGCACAGGGCGACCATCTCCAGCGGGAAGGGGATGTCAGGCAGCGGGGTGTACAGCTCCGGGTGTACCGTCTCGCTGGTCACACCAGTGACAGCTGGCACGAGTGCGAGCGTCACAGCGCCTGCGCGGCAAATGGCCAAGCGAGTGAGACGGCGGATGAGCGGTGCTAGATTGAGTCGAGCTGCACTTCAGCAGGAGCCAGCAACACGCAGGCAGCGTGCCACAGCCCAGCCGCCCTGTGAGCACATGCCAGCACACAGTGCGAAGGAGGCAGGTGCTGGCTTTCCACAGCCGCTGTTGCAGCTGCTGCTTGCCGCTGGTACTCATCCTTCACACAGAGCATGCTCTCAGCTGCACCCCGTGGGTGAAGGCGAGGCAGTGCCCTACAGTAAGAGCACTCACCCGCATCCTTGAGGATGCCAGCCACACGGGGGATGTTGTTGGGTGGGGAGGGCACCAGGTTCTTGTCAGCGACCACCACGGTGCAGCCGCCACCTCCAGCCGATGTGTCTGCTGCTGCGGCCACGTCATGCCAGTAGCGCGAAGCCTGGTAGCCGCCCCTGTGGTCCATCCAGAGGACACGTGAGGAGACAACAGGTGGGAGAGCTCAGAGGGGGAGGTAGAAAGGTGGAGATTAGATTCGTGGATGTCGCATAGGTCAGCAGCCAGCATGTACGGGAGGACGCACACGCAAGTTCCATGTGGCACATACAGTATTGCCACACGGTACTGTAGTTATCAGCTCTGAATCTCTTCCTAAA
Source organism: Chlamydomonas applanata (assembly GCA_001662365.1). Lineage (NCBI taxonomy): Eukaryota > Viridiplantae > Chlorophyta > Chlorophyceae > Chlamydomonadales > Chlamydomonadaceae > Chlamydomonas > Chlamydomonas applanata. Next base: position 6,784 of record BDCZ01000807.1, read on the forward strand.
GCCCACTCTTCACGCAGCAGCACCAGGGACAAAAAGCATGCTGCAACTGCTGCCGCACTGGTTGCATGGTACTGCCAAGCACGACAGCCCCTCACTTGGTCGTCGCCTTGAGCCGGTCAGAGTTGATGGGCCTGAGGGCGACGCGCGTGACGCCAGCCAGTGCGCCACCTGCCAGCGCCTGCCCCAGTGAGTCCGTCAGCACCGTCTTTCCACAGCCTGCGCACGTGAGGTTTGGAGCGCGCGCATAACATCATGAGCACATCTTTCATCTGGAGAAATAAGGAAAGCACAGGGTGTGTACTGCACGGAAGCTCCGCTTTGACACTGCCTTGCTGCTTTTCTGCCACACCGCTTCACATGCTGATGGCTCCATAAAATTAATATTAATAACACGGCGTGTCACAGATGGCTCCATGTCCCCTTGCAATGCACCAGCCCCAGTGCCTCGATGCAGCAGGTCACTCACCAGGCAGTCTCCGGCATGCAGACACATCTGTGACACGCCGTGTTATTGATATTATTACTCACCAGGCAGTGACACGAAGCAGCAGATGGCGGCAGGGTCTGCAGGTGGGAGAGGCGCCCCTGGACCTAGCCATGCCACCACCTCCTCTACAGGAGTGGTGTCATAGATGTGCTTGATGCGGGCTTCGGCTTTCAAGTCTTCTGCCCCACACTTGGCACCACCTGTAGAAGCGTGTGGGGGAGTCACTGGTTCACCTCCCCTCCTCTTTCACCTGTGCCCAGCTCGTGCCAACGAGCTTCCCGAAGCAATAGATGCAGATGAGGATGTCTGACCCCGTCCCCGGATGCGTCTTGTGCTTCACTGACCGTGCGGCCCCCCTCACCACGCACCTGACATGGCTGCCCTCACCGCCTTAACCTTGCCCTCCTGCAGGCCGCACACTTTCTTGGCTTCAGGGGACCCGTCCTCAGTCACCTTCCGCGGTGGTCGCTGCACCTGCGCACGTGACAACGCCCCCCCATGTCAACAAAATCGTACAGGAACGAGCCTGGTGGCGGTACGTCTGTCATAAGGCATGTCTGCCATAAGGAATGTGTCCCAAGGTAGGCCTACAACTCATCTATCATGCAGCAGGGCTATAGGCATGGGATCCCAGCCCTGTGCGCCTCCACGCCACCGCATGTAGCCACGCGCAGCAAGGGCCAGGACCCGGGCGGCGGGACGCGACGAGACAAGGCAGCTGGCACCCAGCAAAACGCAAGGCAAAGGGGCATGGTGTGTGCACGGCAAGTGCACGCACCACACAGAACACGTGACGGCCGTTGTTGGCGCCCAGCAGGTTGCGCAGGTTCTTGGGTGGGGGCGTCCCCGCGGGCAGGCACAGAATGCTGCCCTGGCTCACGAGGGGCTTGCTGTAGGGGGGCAGGCAGCTGGCATCCAGGACGTTGGTGATGTGTAGAGCGGTGCGCAATGCGTCCACTGTGTCAGCAGCCACGTCTACGAGCACCAGGATGCCTTGGAACGCGCCCTGGTCCAAGCATGCAGCAGGCAGCAGACAGAAACACAGGTTAATGATAGGGTGTGGCAGGCAGGCAGCAGCCAGCAGGCAGGAACACAGGGAAGACGCTGGTTAATCACAGGGTGTGGTTGGTCACAGCAGTGTGACCATGACAGGGCAACACAGTGGGAGGCAACACAACCTAACACCTGGCCAGGCAGCATGCCCGCACCTTGGGGCGCTCAGCACCTGACATGCCGACCCGGCCAACCGCCAGGCCTGCAAGGAACTCCTCTACAAAGGGCTCAGCGTGGTCGAGGTAGCTCATGGGCTTCACAGCTGCAGGGCCACCTTGCAGCTTGGATGCGTATGCCGCCCACGCACGCGCAAACACGTCCAGCTGCGCAGCCTGCACACACCAGTAGCGCGTCCATGGAAATGAGGGGGTCAGGAACCCAACTACTCAAGATGCAAGGAGTCCGGCTCAGGCTCTGAGCCAGGATTTGTATCTGGGCGCAACACTTGAGAGCTGGGGCCGAGTGGGGATGGGGCATGGGGGTGGTGGTGGTGGGTGTGGGCCGGGGACAAAACTCAGGTTGCTTCATCGTATGTCTTCTGCATGTGTCGTGGCATACGTCTCTGTAATCCATACACCTTTGTGAGTACACGTGGGTTTGCTCACCTGGTGTGGCGCGAGCCCCCACGTGCGCGCGAGGTTGGCCACATAGGACAGGTACGTTTGCATGCCCAGATTCAGCGCCTTGAGCCCGTTCCGGATCACAAACGTCATCATGCAGTAGCCAATGCCGCCTGGGCTGGCTGCCGAGCTGTCTGCAGCTGCTTGCCCTGGCTTGGGCTTGATGGGCATGGCCCACAGCAGCATCTTCTTCTTGTAACGTAAGGAGCCCCCCAGATTGGGACCCCCCACGAGTGCACGCGGCATGCTGGCCTGCGGGAGTGGGCGGCACAGGTGTGCAGCCGGGGTCGGTGTGCTTCCGCTGCATTCCTGGGTGCCAGCAACACCAGCATGCAAGGCGCACAGGCTGTGCAGCAGCCCAAGGCATGGCTGATGGAAAAGTCGTGTTGGACTGCAGCTCCGTGTAAAGGCGATGATCATGCTGAGCGGGTTGTAGCAGCATACTGTGTAGGCGTGGCAAGGCAGAGCAGCCCCTGCACAGCTGTGGTAAACCCCACCCCTCCGTCAGTAACGAAGTACAGCCCAGCAAACAACAGCGCAGTCACGACAATCCTGCATCCGGGGGCTGGGCCATGCAGACAGGTACCCACCCTCACTGCATCTAGTGCTGGCCCGGTGCCTCCATGCTGCTCCAACTGTGCCACCAGCTTCTGGGCCAGCCCCACGTCTCCCGTGCCCTGTGCAGCCGCATGCTTCAACAGCGCCAGCAGGGCAGGCGCGTCCGCCGCATGCAGCGCGGCACGTGACACGAGGGTGGTGCCATCTGGCAAGGGGTTGAGCACCTGGGGAGCCTGCGTGTGGTTTCGTGGTACGGAATCATTGGATGAGGAGCAGACCCATGCAGGTTGACACGGTTCTAATGGGCGGGTGCCATAGCTCCTGTAGCAGGAAGTGATCACCAAGGTCCCAGTCAAGATCCGCTAGGCAAAACTGTACACTGTGCTGTACCTTGTGGCATGGTACTGCTCAGTGTCAAGTGTAATGTATTGTAGCGTAATCACCCGCACTGCACTGCCCTGTACTGCATCACACCTGGACAGACATGAGGAGTGCCACCACACGCTCCTTCAGGTCAGTGTCAGCAGCCTGCAGCTGCAAGGGCGGCAGCCACCCCGCCTGCGCCGCCTGTACCGCCTCTCCTACCGCAAAGCTCGCGCCGTCCGCAGCGGGCTGTGCGGTGCAGGCAGCAGTACACGGCAGCAATATATTAATCCAGTTGTCTTCGGTTTGCACACGCCGCAGGGCCAGCCAGCTGGCATTGAAAGTGAGAAGCCTCGCGCTGATCCTCAGGCCTTAGCCATATTCCAGCTGCAGTGATATGTGCGCTAGAACTCAAAGCAGTGGGCGAGGGCAGCAGCACAGGAATATGGATTGGAACATGGAAGACACGACGGCTGTGTCTACTGTCGAGAGTTGTAGCCAGAGGTCTGGATACCTGCGAGCCGCTGTGCATCCCAGCCGCCGCCTGTGCATCTGCATAGGGTGTGCGTAGCTTAGCATCCACCGTGGGGAGCTGGATCACGCCACGCTCAGTGGCGGCGCGCAGCGCCTGCAGCGCCTGTGGGGAGCGGCCAGCAGTGCACGCAGCACGGCAGCGCATGTGTCGCGCAAAGCCGCGCATGCCGCACAGCTTCAGGTGCGGCACACAGCAAGGAACCGCGCACAGCAGCACGCGGCGCACTGCAGCACACGGCTCACTGCAACAACTGCCAATAACCGCCGCAACCCATCCAAACCCATCCAAATCAGCTCGCCACAATAAACCACAAGCACCTTCAATGCGGCAGGCCGCTCGCCGCACACCCACCGTCTGCGTCTCTGCATCAATGCTCTGGCCCTGAGCCACCACAAAGCCCTCCAGCCGGCTCCCCTGCCACTGATTATGTGGGTAGGTGCCACACAGGTGCATGCAGCCCGCCGCAGCACCCTCAGAAACCAGCTCGTTGAGCTGAGCCAGCGCCGTACTGGTCACTCCTCCGGCAAGGGAGAGGTCGTCGAGCGCAGTGCGTGCAGCGGCCGCCCACTCGTGGCCCGCCACCAGCCACGTGTCGTTCACAGGCAGCGACTGTGCGCAGTGCGTGGTCCATTGTGGGTGTGATGCGGGTGACCAGTTGAGCCCTACCCCAGCGGCAGGGGTGCTCCCTTGCCCCTTTCACGTCAACTTACCGTACTCCCTTCCCCTCCCCTACCTCCCACCCTGCCTTCACACTGCCAACGAGGACGTTGGTACTGGCTGTTTTGGTCCGCACTAACCCTGGGCTTGAGCAAGCACGGCACACGCAGTGACTACGGACCTGCTCCAGACAGAATGTGAGGAACTCGGCCCAGGGCAGGAAGGAGGGCCGCCCTGTGGCCTTGTCCTCCACATGTGCTGCAGTAGTGACCAGGTACTCTGCAGCTGGCAGCTGGCCGTGGTGGCCGTGACAGCCTGCAGTGCACGGTGAGCAGTCATGCACGGTAAGCAGCGCACACACCTCTGTACCATGCCAACAGGCATGAGCCTCAGAGCGGGTGTCATGCACAGTCCCAGAGTGTGGCCACATGCCGTGGCGGCCTTGATCGCTCTTACGACAACCACAATAGCTGGGTGCAAGCTGCATGGCCACCATGGTCGACAGTGAGCCAAGAGCAGTGTGAATGCAGGTGCAGGTGCAGCTGCAGGTGAGCCCAGGCGCACTTGTAACTACATCTACACCTGTATCTACACCTGCACCTGTATCTGCACCTGCACCTGCACCTGCACCTGCACCCAATTCACCCATGCCCTGATCCTGTCCCCTATGAGCCATCCATGCGACATGCTGGACAAGCAACGCAGTACACACACTCACGATGTGTACCGCTGGCCAAAACAAGGATCATTCTTACCTGCACCCCTAAACAACTTTGAGCTCTTACCAGCAAACCCATGGCAGCAGAGAAGGCATGCACGGCATGCAAGTGTGAGGCCTGGGCCTTGGCCCACACACCTGTGACCATCTCAAAGCACACTGCCATGCGCCGCTCCTGCAGCAGCGCCATGAACTTGGCCAACCGTGCCTGCCCCTCGCCCGCACCAAACATGCGCTCAAAGTGGGTGCGCAGCAGCAGCGCAGCCCCTGCATCGACATACAAGTGCACAGTATGTGCCGTGCGTAGGTGCACCAGGCTGTGTTCCTTGTACCATCGTAGCTGGTAGTAGGAGGCAGCCGGCAACAGGCATGCCCTCCCAACAGCCCTACAGCCCTTCCCACTGATGATATCTGATGTGGTTCTCAGGGAACTATGCGGTGATGTGTCTCTCCCAAAGACACACCAACTCCAGAGAGAGTCCAAGAGAGACAAATCAGCACATAGTTCCCTGAGGACCACATCAGATCTCATTCAGTTCTCCCAAAGCGCCAGGGGGCCAAGGGCCAGGGGGCGGTGCATGTGCATTGTGGACCGTCAGCTGGTGGCTGCGCACCACATACCCAAACATACCTGCAGTAAAGTCATTGGCGATTGAGTTCTTGGCGGCAAACCCACTGCCGGACAGTGTAACCAGTGAGCCCGAATGCTTGATGGTGACCACCATGTACCGCTCGGCTGCCTGCGCGAGCAGTACAGCAAGTGGCACACAACTGGCAGTGCTGTTGAAGTGCACGCTATCCGTACCAGACGATCAGCGCTCGCATCCACTCATCCAGGCAGCCAAGCACGACAGGAGACTAGCTTTAAGGCTGAGCGTGTTTGGCACAAGTTTGCTGACATCCATCCCCAACATGCTGCCCCAAAACCCATGCAATGGGACCGGTCCGACTGCACCCCTCTCCACCTGACCTAACGCCACCCGTCCCTGAGGTATGTGGCTGCCGGAGCTGCACCCAAGCTGCTATGCAGCCAGGCAGCAGTTTGCCAGCAGGGACGCTGAGGTGGAAGGTCCAAGGTACTGGCTGTAGGCTGGACAACAGTGCACAGCCAATCTCCCAGTAGCTTGCAGCAAAGCCCCTGCCCCTGCATCTTTACCCAGGCACACATACCTGAGCCACGATCGCATCTGCAATGCTGCTGTCCTGCCCCTCATTCTCAAACTTGGGCAGGAAGGCCTGCTGCACGCGTGCACCTCGCAGGGTAGCTACACCAGCATCTGTCGTCACCTGTGCATGCCGTGTTTTGTTCAATTTTCTGAATACATACCCAGACAAACACACAATAACAGTTCCCGGGAACAGATGCGTAACAATTGAACAAAACACGGCCCCACCATTATTGTTCGACATTGACACGCCAGCCCCACACTGACATGGCATGCCTTGGCAGCCATCATCGCCAAGTTCATGACAGGCACCCGCAGTTGCATGGTCGATGGCAAGCATGCTATGCATGCATGCATGGCAGGCAGCTGCTTGGTAAGTTCCCTGCCATGCGTATCCCAGGCCACTGGGCAGTCTGTGTGCCCCTTTCCTCATCCCCCAACTCAGTGCCATTATAGTCGCGGCCCACGCACCGAGAGCAGCAGACCGCGGTACAGCATGAGATCCGTGGCGCAGCAGATATCCAGGTACTTTTTGAATGCATGGTCCGAGTGCACATGGACGACCACCACGAACTTGCGATCACCTTGGATGCTCCCGCCCACCAACTCATTCACCTGCATGCTGAGTAATGTGGACGAGGTTGATCTGCTTCTGCCAGCATCGCAGTTGCCTGCGCCGGCGCGATCAGGCTGCTGCATGCCCCATGCTTCAGGCCGCTGCCTCATGGCGCGGTCATGCTGGCAGGCTGCATGGTGCACCATCCCGATCACGGCATGCATTGTGCATTAAGCGCCTTCCTGTACACACAGCAGCTTGGCACCCACCTTGTAGCTCACAGGCAGCCTGAGGTCCTTGCAAAGCTGCACCATGTTCTGCACACCCAATGCGGACGTGTGTAGCCCCGCCTGCTCCATTTTCACGGAGCTTCGAGCTGCTGCAAGGATTGTTTGCCCCCGTTTGATGAGGTGGGGTGTTGCTCGCAGGTGACGGATGCGATGAACCTGACCCTTAAGCAAGCTGCCTGTCGCCAGCATGCAGACAAGATTACTCGCAGGGTTTCGTGGCTTCTGCTGCGGATCACAGTGAACCCTAAGCCCGAACTGACACCTGTACTGTTTGTACTGGTCCCAGTGTTGAAGTGGTTACATGATTGTGGTGCCTCTGAAGTGATCATAAGTGCCTAAAAGCAATATCATCCCTTTCGTCCCCCAGTAGTTACAAGGTAGTCAAGCACCGCTGTGCATGGGGATCCACATAGACACTTAGACAGTTGCATTATATCGCATTGGCTGTCAGCCATGCATAGATGGCAGGCCCTCATCTGACCTGCAAGCAGTCGGATGTGCTGGGGCTGTTGCTGCGTGACATTGGCAATGGTGGCGTTTTGGCAGCGTTTTGGTTCAGCGGCATGTTTACACACGGTCAGAGCAGACAGCAAGCAGCCCGCTGTACCCCCCTGTTGGCCTATGGGGAGTGCGGCAAGCGGCATATGTATCCAGGGCACCGAGTCCTGACATGTGAGGTCCTTTCATATACCCACCTGGCGGTGAGGAGCTAAGGCTGCACATGCCCTGGGACAGCACAGGCGACCCCCAGTGCCGAGCTGCATCCACTTATGGGCAGGTGCGGGTGCGGGCCTTGTGGCACAGCTCAAAGCCAAGGTGCATTCATCAGACTGTGTACAGCATGCACACCCCTGGCAGGCGCGGCATGCCGAAGGCCGCCAGCTAGAGCACAAACAGCAGCGCTGAGCGCCAGCCCACAGGAATCCCCCTGGCGGCTGTCTGCAGCGATTGCATCAGCGGCATCAGGGGTAACTGAATGGAATATAATAATGAGACGCAATGATGGATGGCAGGTGATCCAATCGCGGTTTTACTCTAGGCCCGTCAAAGCCCCGACGCGCATTAATGCCAAAAGATGTGAAACCCCAGTACCTAAACATGTAAAACCCACAGTAGGGTCGCAAAGATGCCTAGCGGCCTGAGCTCACCATTTGACAACTCCACACGTACGGAGGAGGATGCGGCGTCTGAGCTGACCAGCGTGCCTGGCACCCACACCACCAGCTCGAGCGACAGCAACCTTACAGCGAGGCTATCATTGGTGCCTCCGCCACCACGCTTCAAGAAAAGCAAACGCAAGGCTGGTGAGGGCTGTGCATGCATGAACAGCTGCATGTGGGTGTCACGCGCGCATCATGCAAGTGTCACAACGTGGCAGAAGCTCTGGTGGCCCTGCACATGCACCAAGCGCCTCATGCATCATGTGCTGCACATGCATCCGCTGACTTGGAGTCCTGCGCATGGGTGCGCAATCGTGCATGGCATCTGGGTGCAGATGAGAAGCCGACAGCGCTGCTGCGCGCCTGGGTGCGCATCGACCCATCTGGGCAGAGCAGCGTGGTCCACACAGATAAGATGACACTGAGCACGGACCTCGGCATTCAGGTGGGTGGTTCCATGTGATGGGGGTGAGGCGTGCAAGCAATGGCGTGGTCTCCAGCTGATGGCCTGGTCCCTTGAAAACATAGCACCATGCACACACATGCAGTAAGTTGCAGTCATGTATACCGTATGCTGGTTCCTCATGGAATGAGACAGGTGCGAGACCTGCGGCTGCTGGAGTCCCAGCTGGCCAACCAGACGTCCGTCATCTTATGCCGTGAGCGAGCCATCCTCATCAACATGGCCTTTGTCAAGGCCATCATTACAACCTCAGCCGTCTACATTGTGTCCCCTGATGATGAGGCCGCCATCGCGTTCATGAATGAGCTCAAGGCACGGCTGCAAGCACCCGTGCAAGCCTCCAAGTCCACCATCCGGCTCGCAGGTGAGACGCTGGGGGCACCTAAGCTCTTTGCTGTGCCCTCTGCTGCTGCCGCTGCTGCTGCTGCTGCTGCTGCCGCTGCTGCTGCTGCTGCTGCTGCCGCTGCTGCCCTCTGCTGCCCGCTGCTGCCCTCAGTTTCCTTTCTTGGTGCTGCAACCGTGCGGCGATGGGCGTGGAGGCAGTTGGGTGCAAGACCCATCACCCATGCATGTGGACCGGGGGCTGGTGGCTTGGTTGGAGGCGTGCAGTGCTGGGCTGGGATGTGTGATTGTGTACGAATCAGCAGCACAACCAAAGCAGTTCATGTGAACACAGTGAGATGAAATCGTTTGTGAGGCCGGTGGTTAAACGGAGCCTCTTGCACCCTTAAAAACACGCTCTCTGCCCAGGGAGTGGCTACCTTGGTGGCAGCGGGGGTGGTGCAGCTGGCATCGGGTCCACGGCCTTGGGACCCTTCCAGCCAGCGCTGGGCGAGCTGCCTTTCGAGCTACGGGTGCTGGAGATCTGCCTGGATGAGCTGACGTGTGACGTGGATGAACGCGCACGGCAGCTGGAGCGTTTGGCCTATCCTGCCGTGGATGCGATGGCAAAGCAGGTGCAGCCATCCCTGCTGGAGAAGGTGCGGCGTGTCAAGACGCGGCTGGTGGCTCTGCACAAGGTCGCGGAGACGGTGCGTGGGCATGAGGCTCAGGCTTGGGGCTCAAATGCCAAAACTGTGCATAAGCCGATGAGGCCGCATAAGGCTGCATCGATAGCAAAACATGCCGCCAACATCCTTTACAGCAAACCTGCTGCCGTGCTGGTGCCTGTCAGCTGGGAGCACGGCTTGGTTTTGCAACTGCCTGGTGAATCATTCGTATGCTCCATGTTGGCTCGCTGTCAATCCAGTCGTCTATTGTGGCTCGCTGTCAATCGAACCATCAATATGACATCATCTGGTGGCTGGTGTTGCTACAGTTCCGTGAGGTGCTAGAGGCGCTGCTGGATGATGATAAGGACATGTGGGAGATGAACCTCACGGTGAAGGAGTCAGCTCGGCGCGCCGCGGAGGAAGCTGCGCTGGCTGCTCTGGAGGGGCTGCAACACGCGGCGACCACGGCGCATGGCGGTGGCATGGCCACGCTCGCAGCTGTGGCAGAGGATGAAGTGATGCAGCACCTGGATGACCCGGAGTCCGCCTCACACTTTGAGATGCATCACGGGCCTGACGCAGCCGTCGCGCCCTTGAGCCCCACGCCTGCCCGGCCTGTCATGCTGGGGGGTCTGGGCAGTGGCGGCGTGGGTGGCCTGATGGGTAGTAGCCCGCCCTCTTCTGGCCATCTGCCACACAGCCGTGAGTTTGCGCCGCTGGGCCGGCTGTCGCGCCGCTCGTTTGCGGCGAGCTTCAGGACAGGCAGCTCCTTGAGCGGGAGCAGTGACGCCAGTGCTGTGCGCGAGGAGGTGGCGCAGGTGGAGATGTTGCTGGAGGTGCGGGGCCGCAGTTTTAGTTTCTGTTCCTGTTTTATTCGATTCTCCGCTCTCTATGAGCTTCATGGCGTCCAGACTTGAAAACTGGTTTGTTTTGGGAGCTGAACACTGCCCTGTGCGCTTCCTGTCCAGCTGCAAGAACCATGCTGCGGGAGGAGGGGGATGGAGTGGGGGCGCAGGCAGGGAGGAGGGGGGAGGGGCCGGTGGGTGCGCCAAGGCGCAGGAGCGGTGGGATCTGGTGCAGGCTGACATGGTGTGGACAAGCAGCCAGTGCACCACTGCAGTTGAATGGTCATTGCAGGCAGGTGATGCTTGAGCTGGGGAGCTGTACCATTCAATGGAAATGTGAACTGTACTGTGACGTGGCCCGCAGGCATACTTCATGCACATCGACAATGTGTACAACCGCCTGACGGTGCGTCAGCAGCAGGTCGCCATGGTTATGGCCTGCATTGGCTACGCTCTGTGGCCTATATTGGCTGTATGGGCTGCATGGGCTGCATGGGCTATGCTCTCAAAAGCAACCGTTCAATGATCGCCGCCTTCCCTTATGATACCTTGCTGCTCCACATGCATGGTCACAGTTGCATGTGAGCGCACAAATGTCAACCGCTGGAACTGCTGCGTACTGCCTGCCACCGACTGCCTGACTTCCTGCGCTCTCTCCCGTGCATTCCCTGCTGTTGCTCCCCCGTACTTACTGCCCAAGCTCTTTCCCCTTTGTACCACACGGGCAAGATTGCCGCGCCCTGTCCTCATGTTATCCTTTTCCTCACTGGCACTCTGTCTGTACCGCACATGTACCGAATCAGACGCTGCGAGAGTATATTGAGGACACAGAGGACCTGGTCAACATCAAGCTTGATGCGCAACGCAACCGCCTCATCTCATGCGACCTCGTCATGTCGGGTGTCAATACATTCAACACGGTGCGGCGCTGCTGGCTTTACTTAGCGCAGGCAGGAACCGTTGTATGTCGTACCCCAGCTATGTGCGTTGGGGAGAGACATTGGGTCTGGTCCATGGCTTCATCTACGTGTTGTTTAGTTACTTGAAGTGCTGTTTACCGTATTATAGATTGACGCGCAGAAGGGGCTGCTTGTGTGCGCTGCTGGATGCTGCACACTGCTGTGGCAGCTGTATGCGCAGCACCCGCAGGCCATGCCGTGTGAAACCTTCATGATTGCACACGTGATGCTCCCACTCATTGTCCCTGCTGCGCACGTGTATGTCCTCGTGCTCTGCAGATGCTGATGGGCGTGTCAGGCCTGTTCACCATGAACCTGATGCACGCGGCGTCACTGCAGAACAACCTGCTCGCCTTCAAGGAGGTGGCTATCCTTAGCAGTGTGGGCACATACCTGCTGCTGGGGGCATTGATCGCGTACTATGTATGGAAAGGCGTGATGCGCTTCACGCCGTGAGTCTTTGGAGTGTGCACTGCGGGGAGAGTGTGCTGCGAAGGGCCTCATGCAGAGGAAAAAACTGAAAGAGGGAGCAAGAGTGAGACGAGTGGAGCTGAACAGAAAAGTTAAGGCGCATTTCTATCAAGGATAGAGTTAGGAGAGAAAAGAGCAGAGAGAGAGACAGAGAGAGAGCAATGCAGGCATGTCGCAAGGTGAGCAAGGTGTGCAAAGATGTGTCAGACGAACGAAGGAGGCCGTACCATGCGCTGCAGGAATGCATCACACACATTATATTCATGAAGACTCATTGCTCAGTATTGCTCAGGAAGCACCCTGTGCTGGCCCTGGCCCTAAGCACAGCTGGAATCTTTGCAGCAGTACAGGCAATACAGCACCATATAGCTGGGAGTCGTTTGGGCAGGGCGTCAGATTTTATTGATGGCGAACCACGCGTGGCAGCTGCTAATCACAAGCCATGGAGTCCCGGCTGTCCCCAGCCAGGGGCAGCGATGAACGCGCCCGCGAACGGTCTGGAAATGTAGAACTATTAATTGATGCAGAGGATCCTCTGCAGCTGCCGACCGCCAGAGAGCTGTATGAGCATGGAGCAGGCGAGCTGGCTGAGGCAGAGCATGAGGAGCAGGGAGAGGAACATGTGGAGTATGCGGATGGAATTGATGGAGGCGAGGCTCTAGATGGCGATGGCCACGCTCTTGACGAAGAAGCTCGTGATGGCTTGCCCAGGGAACTACGTGATTTGCGGGATGGACTGCCCACTTCCATGGCTGCGGGGAGCCCCAAGCCCAAGCGCGCGAAGAAAAAAGGTGGGTGCATGAGGTGCATGTCAGCGGACCAGCTGTCATGTGGGGGGCATGCATGCATGGGGCGAAGAGCATGGCAGCGTGCTGCGCACCAGCGGCCGGTATGCTTTCATGCTCCAGCACAGAACACGGACTGACAGCTGTGCACAACTGCAACCACATGCGGTCCATCTCTTCCACGCAGCGGACAAGAAGGGAGTCAACATAGTCAAGACATGGCTCAAGATCACAGCCAGCGGTGACGCTACCGTGCTGCAGGCACGTTGCCAGCGTGGCGAGCCCCCCAAACTGGTTTTTGCTTGTTGTTCACAGGGGTGTGCGGTCATATCTGTGATTGTTATGGCCTGCTGGAGAAAGGGCTGGTGGGTGAAGGTGCCTGGACCACATTGCTGTTGGCCTTCCCTCACACCTCCTCACATCCCTCCTGCTCTCCTCCTCCAACCCTTATCACGCATACTTCTCCAAACACAACCCTAAACGCACAAGCAGGCTGACAAGTGGAAGCTTGTGTCAAAACTAGGCATCCAGGCTCGTGACCTTCGGCTGCTAGATCCCCATATGGCCACCACCTACCCCTCCGCCATCCTGTGCCGTGACAAGTGAGCACTGAGCAGGGCCAGCATGTTGGGGCGTTGAAGTCAGGCAGGGTGTGAGATTGGGCTTGAAGCTGCAGCAGCTGCACGGTCAATGGCCACGGTGGTGTGGGTTCCTCGACACTTGCTCCTCACTCATTCCCCTTCTCACTCCTGAATCCTCACTCCTCAGTTTGCACTCTTCACTCCTCACTCCTGAACGCCCACTCCTGAACCCTTTACTCCTGCCCACTCTCCAGGTCCATCGTGGTGAACTTGGAGCACATCAAGGCCATCATCACAGTTGACTCAGTGCTTGTGGTGAACCACGAGGATGAAATGAGCACCAAGGTGGGTCAGCGGCTCAGCACAGGACAGTGGGGAGGGCAGGTGCCAGGCTCAGTGCAACGGGAGGGGTGGGGTGGGCG